>JAHDVE020003555.1:95000-198303 GCA_022606495.2 Halesus radiatus
TCTTCTCGGCCCTCTGTAAAGCGCTTGTACTACTTATAAACACTTTTTTGAGACTTGACGACCTCCATGGTAGAGGGGTAAGGCTCTCGACTACGAATCCGAAGGTCGCGGGTTCAAATCCCGGCGTGCGCAAGTAAATTTTATTTAATTAATTTGTGTTGTTTCATAATTAATTAATTTAAAATTAATATATGGTATATTTGCGCACGTTCCAGAGTGGAAGATACTCTCAGTATCGCCCTGGAGAAAGACTACCATTTAGAATTGAAACGTTGCTTGAAATGGCTTTTAGTCGTGTTCGGTGACCAGATCTGAATAGCCAGGTGTTTCCCCACCTCCCTCTTCCCGTTCTCCTTCCTCTCCCCAATACCTTCAGCCTCACAACATTCCCCAATTGGGAATGCCATAGTCTCACTGGCTCCAGACGGTTGGGAGCAGTTGGGACTCTTGTGCGGTATTCATGTGAAAAAAAAAATAAAAAATCGAAGAACACACAAAAACGTGACTAACCTTTCCAGTTGTCAAAAACAAACCACTAATCCACAATGGCTGATAATGCTAACATGTGATAAACATATGTGTACCAACATAAAAAAAAAATCGATAATCGAATGGACACAGCCCGCGAAAATTCAAAATTCACCTTTTCTTTTGAACACACCTCGTATATGTAAATGCAAATAAAAACTATGACTTAAAATATTCATGAGCAACTGACCCACTTAAGTGGACAATTTAGAATATTATATAATAATTTAGAATAAAGTAGTGCAAAATAGCAATAAAATATATACTAAATAACCAAACCTAATATATAATTTCTTCAAAAGATCGGTATTCAATTTGTGGCGTCATTATTAATAAATTGACATTATTATTTTTTAGTATTCTATATATTCCTGACGAAGAAAGCACCGCTTTCGAAACATGTTGATATCTTTGTATATTAATAAAGTGGTGAACAGAAAGTATTCTTTTAAATCATTTTTTTGATATCCATATACAATTTAAAAATTACATATACTCGTATATTACATGCGTGCAAATTAAAACTACGATTTAAAATAGGAGTAGCAGACTCACTTAGATGAACATTTTATATATTATATGATAATTTAATATAAGCTGAAGGTTTAAATAATCATATATAAAGTAGGTACAAATAACAACGACCGTATACGGCGCGGGAGCGGTGTTGCGTACTTCCAGTAGCTTCTCGACATTATCGCGTCACCACCGAGATCACTTCGAATTTTTAATCAACTTTTTATTAATAAAATTTATTTTAGCTAAAAATTATTAATTAAGGACTCTAATAATATCACAAAAACATATTTCTTCTTCTTCTATTATATAAAGAAGAATGTCCCAGGCGGTGGGTGTTTGTTTTGCATAAAATTCTACAGTTTTATTCCTACTATTGATGAAATTTTGCACAGTTGCCCTGCAAAAGAAACGGAAGGTCTCTGTCTATATGAGATTTCTAAAAACCACACGTATCCCCCTTTCTTACCCTTAAAACAAAATTGTGTTACTTCTTGATGAAATTTTGTACACTTGACGTTCAAAATAAGGGGGAAATTACTGAGTAGGGGTAGGGAGTAGGAGTAGGAATAGGGGTAGGAGTAGGAGAAGGGTTAGGGTTAGGGATTATAAAACTTTACTTTTAACCATTAATAACCTTGGACAACGCAGCGTACTTCAGCCAGTTGTGAATAAATGTGAAATTCCACAACCTCACCGTCAGTTGACTTAAGACTTCCTTAGACGACACCTATTTTCATCCAGATTGCCCGTGATGTCTTTTTCTATGGAAAATTCCATACAAAATTCCATAGAAAAAGACATTTCACGTCCAATCTGTATGAAATATGTATCATCTAATTACCACTTTATTCGGAGATATACTAAATGCTTAGAGTAACAATATTATTACTTAAATGTGGGTCCGGTAAAACAAAAATCTGCAATACCGACAGTTTGAAGAACACCTGAAGCGGGGGAAGGACATCAAAATCATTGTCACTGGGGGAGGGCTATGTAGCTACCTGCCGGTATCTACTTACCAGCCACCTGACAGGGACTTATTCAAAACATTCTATTGGCAAAAACATATGAACAAGAAACGAGAAAATCAACCAGATTATAAAAAGCTAGGTATTTTTTTTCCAATTGGCACTTAGAAAAACACAGAATGAAAAAAGGGGAAAATAGTTTCAGGTTCATAAAAACAAATAAAAAATATATGCTTACATTAAAAATCATTAAAAATAAACGGTAAATATCCAGAAAATCTCTTCGTTTTTAGGTTAGGGTTTTTTTAAGTTTTAAACCCAAACTAAGAACCTATTTTTTTTATAAAATACAATATATTAAACACATATAAAATACAATAGCCGAAGAAAATTTATGAGACGATGTATAAATGTGAATAAAGCAAGAAGTGTATGCCAAGATCGAGTTATTTTACGGTTCATCCTCTCTGCCTACCCCTTTGGAGAAACGGCGTGATGGTTAGTTAGTTAATTAAAATAAAATGAATAGAAAATGTTTTGTATAAACCACCATTTAATATATAAATATCAAAATGTTTCGGAAGCGAAGCTTCCCACATCAGTATACACAGTATACTTAGAAATAATCATAAGAATGGACAAATAATAAACAGAAAAATAATGTTATAGTAGATTATTTCTCAGTACGAGTATACTGTGTATCCTGATGAGGGAAGCTTCGCTTCCGAAACATGTTGATATTTATATATTAAATAGTCGTTTTTACAAAACATTTCTTATTAATTTTATTAAAAATGACACCACAAAGTAATTGTGTCGTTTAACGTTTTTGTTTAACGTAGTCACGAACCCATTTACCTGAACTGTATTTAAGGTCAAACAACACTAGAGCGACGCAGCGCGACATTGCACTGCGCGTCAGGTCAACACGAAATATTCACTGATTTGTATGAAACAAACCGCGCCATAGCAGCGCATCATAAAATCGCTCTTTGCGCTTACATCAAACATTTCTTGACTCCTCTTTGACAGGCGATTTTTATGCAAATTACCTATATTTGTCGTGACATAAGACGCACAGCATGCAGTTGTAATTTGGGCTTGTACATTCCTCAAATTTAGTATTCTATTTTTTATGTTGTTCAGCGATATTTTTGACCAGTCAGTGGCTGACTTGGCATCGCGTCTGGGTCCCATCCAGGTGTCCTGAGTTCAATTCCTCGGCTGGCTAATAATAACACTAATAATAATTGAATGATAGAGCTGTTTTTTTGTGAAAAATGACCTCAAGGTCTACATCACGACACAAGCAACATCTTCCGTTTTCTGTGATGACAGTAGTTGATTTTCAAATATTACCAGGTTATTCGTAACCAGGGAATGTTTGCATTTCTTTTATCTCTAGCATCTAATCATAGAATTTTCTTTCGACATCCTGAAGAGAGTATGAAATCTCTCGCAATATTTTTAAGGCGTGGTAATAGGGTGTAATATTCTCCTTCTTCGCTGCGTGATTTGGAAATATCATGCACCCAGAGTATTTTTTTGTATTTTCTTCCTAAAATTTAAAGTGTTCCCACCAATTGCCCAAAATGTAAGGATCAAATAAAAACAAGAGAGCGAGACAACGGTGTGAGAGATATAGAAGTGCAGCAAACCCGATGGTCTATCTTTCTGGATACTTTGCACAAACACTCACTTTTAATTTATTTGGAGATATATCGAGTTTTAACATACACTATTTAAAGTGTCGCATGGAGTTGGCTCGCGGGAAACTGTCCATCGGATAAAGCCTATTTTTAACGGATTTTGTTTGTTACAAATAAAAAAAACGACCAATGTGACAATAATTTTAAGAGCGGTTAGGTAGGAATAGGAAATTCTAAGAAAAGTAAAGTTGTAATAGGCGTAATGAGCCCCTTGCTTGATGATTTTTTTCAGTTCGGTAAGGATTTCTAATGGCAGATTATTCAGTACACTCAGGAATGTTATGAGTCGGATTGGGCTGTCAAGATTCCTACCCGAAAGCATATTAACGAACGTAAAAATCTCTTAATCCGAGTCTAAAAAGGAACTGAAATAGCGGCCCTAAGATGTTCAGTTTTTTTTTTTTTTTACTTTTTAATCATATTTTCAAAGCTGCAATTTTTTTAGATTTAACCTTTTTAAGATGTATCTTCAGAACTAAGGCATTTTTTATAAACCATGAAAATTGTTATTTATTGTCGTTTGAACAGCCATATAATACATTTTTAAATAGAGACCACGTGGCAAGAGCTGACAATGTTAATCATAAAATAATTTTTTGGTTTTTCTTTAGCATTTCCATATTCCCGGTATGGGTACCACCGTCCCCCGGGAACCATTCATTGGATAACCAACACCTCTGCCTTAGGTCACCCTAAGTGGTTCGATATGTTTGGTGACTTACCAGGGGTACTCGAGTTCATGGGGTGAGGTTTGTCCGGGTCTTGGCAGAAGGGTATGTCCGCCCACCAATTGCATGGTGGGCCGGATCGGGAGGGGTCTAATCGGAAAAGGCCAGTTGAGGGAGACCCCTTGACCTCTCCAGCCGCACTCTCTGAACCCACCGCCTTGCACTGTAGTGGGAAGGGATGGATTCATACATTCGTCCCTCCTGAACACACTGACATCCAGATTCCTACCCACCCCTCATACCTTTTTTCCTGCATAGAACTTATTATCCTTCCTTTCCTTAAATAGACTCTCCACTACAGCATCCTCAAAGATAACATAGGCCCCGAGGGAAATTATTTTCCTTAAAGCCTCCTGTGTGGAATTAATGTTAAAAAAAAAATTCCAGTGGAAAAATCTATGAACATGAATTATTCTTCTAAGCCAATTGGAAACCCATGCACAATACTCACTATACCTTATAATAAAAGATGTAACAAAGAATATATTTTTAATCAACGTTTATTTTGTTTATCACAGAGGGTATATAATATTACAAGGGAATCAAAACAAGCAATAAAATGCACTTTTTAAATTGCTTTCCTTACAGCATTTTTTTCTAATGGACTACCTATACGAGTATTAAAAGATTTTTTTAATAAAAACATGTTGATGTTGATAGATAGAAAATAAATTTTAGGTATACTTAATTTAAAATAAAAACAAATCAACGAAACAGATAAAAATGGATTCATCATGCGTTTTAATAAAGTATTATCAATTTTCATTACTAGTAAATCAAAGATTTCTTAGAATTTCAAAATTGCAGTTTTAAATTGCAACACAGTGCCCTAGTTTAAGCTGCAGATACTATTCACAACATTATACAAAGTGAATATCAACAACAAATTAATACAATAGTTTTCTTTAAAATGGTTTGGATAAAATAAAACAATAAATTATCCATTTTGAATGTTGCATTCAATATAATTAAACATGAATTGATCACTGAAATCTGGGAAATAGATTAGTGAGTTCATATTACATTTTTATTTGTTGAAATATTTTTGTTTTTGTACTTCCTTATGCTTTGCCAAAGCAGACTATGTATTTGCCTTTGGGTCGAGAGTTTGTGGGTTCAATTCCTCTGCAGTTCAGAGTGCTTCCTTAATATACGGGCACTGCCATGCTACCATTTTTTTTTAATTTTTTTAAAGGTACATTTAAAAAAGAAAATTGATAATGATAATAAAAAAAATAATAATTATGCTTTGTCAGAGAAATACAATGAGTAGTTGAGACCCGGCGGTTGGAGAAATACAATGAGTAGTTGAGACCCGAAATACAATGAGTAGTTGAGACCCGGCGGTTGGAGAAATACAATGAGTAGTTGAGACCCGGCGGTTGGAGAAAGATATTTCAAAATAATGGAGTCTTAAAAATAAACTGTTTAATTTTGCATATAACATTGAACCCTCTAAGTAAATTCTTTCTTATGTTTCAAAACATTAAAAACATATTCTTAGCATAAAGTAAATAGATATTATACATATTATATATTAAAATTGAAAATATTAAAATGTTTACTTACAAATTCAATGATCAAAGTACATATTTATATTTATTTTAAGTGTCTCAAAATATAGTGAAAAAACATTTTTGCTCGAGAAATAGTTTTTAAAACTAAATTAAAAATTCATTAAAATCAGTTAGGTAGATAAATAAATGTATTAGGAATAGCAATAGAGGTAAGAGAGTTTAATCATAACTTTAAGCAGTGTTGATTGATGTTCACTTTATGCTATTTAACTTTTTTAAATATTTTTTTATAAATAGATAACGCCATGTTTGAGTTAACAATTTTTTAAAAGTACACTTGTCTGACCAACAGGGGTCATGTCGTGCTGTAGGTGTTATCTGGCTTTCCAGATTTGAATAACTAAGGCCAGGCACGCACTATCAACTTTTGTTACAGGGACAGTTGAGCAACACGTGGCGACGCGACATTAAAGCAACTTTTTTTGTATTTGTACTGATTGTGAAATAGTCTCCAACTGTCGCCGCGACACGAGTTGCTCATATGTGCCATTCAAATTTTTGTATGGGTAAATAAACTGTTTGAATGGAGAACATGTCTTAAAAATAGGAAATTGCTTTTCAGCTTTTGGTTGAAACAGAAACAGAGTTGGACATTTGGCTACAGTATTTCAGATTTTTTTAAACATACAAAATGGTTTATTTTCTATTTTTAAATACTATGTATGTTTAAGATGTTTTACGTTTATTTTGGCTGTATTTGAAGTATTCATATAATTATAACGGTTCATACTTAAAGGCATAATATTATTTTATAGATGGATATCTTAAGAATCGATTTAATATAATTTATAAATGTTTTTTTGCACTTGCGTACAGATCAAAAGGACAAAACTTTTTCCATAACAATTTTAATTAAAGAAATTGGATGGTTTTTGAGCGAGCGAATGCTGCGTTTCTTTCATAAGATTTTACATCATTTAGGAAATTTTTAAAAAGATTTTTCATAAGAAAATACGTAGGTAATTATTGGCACCAAGAATAATAAACTTTTAAACAGGGTGGTCTCTTCATCGGACAATTTCCTTATTACTCAAAGGACACAAATACCCTTTGAAAGAATTCAAGCTGTACATAAAAAAGTTATAGAAATTAGTTAATATAGGATGCAAAAGATAACCGTAAAGTATGTACAGTATATCTACTGTTATTATTCGTAGAACAAGAAATAAGTATA
The DNA here is from genome assembly GCA_022606495.2 of Halesus radiatus. Lineage (NCBI taxonomy): Eukaryota > Metazoa > Arthropoda > Insecta > Trichoptera > Limnephilidae > Halesus > Halesus radiatus. The sequence continues at coordinate 102,204 of JAHDVE020003555.1, forward strand.
CAAAAAAAAAATTATATTCTACACGCATAATCCAATGGGAAGTGTGCTTTAAAGCGGGAAGCGCACTACAGGGACTAGACTATAGTAATCATTTTCATAAAACTCAAAAAACATACTTACTAGAGAACTAGAAGATACCTAATAAAACATGTTAACTAACCTACTTACTAGGGTAACTACACAATCATTAACGACATCTTGGGGAAGACTGTTGACAAAACATGGCAAAATGTCATTGAAGCAACAGCAGATTAGAAAGGACAAGGAGATTATGAGAAAAGTGTCTAACTATGAATTTTCTATATCAGCAGTTTGGATAAGTGGAATTAAAAATATTGTATGAGCGATCTAAACTTATAAAATAAAATATGTAAAACACTACCTGAGTAAGGCCCGGTTTTTCAGGGCAGCTTAATCTTAGATTAGAACCAAAGTAAGGTTTAACAGCAATTTTCATAATATCACGAATCTAGTTTGAAAACTTAATCAATTAGTTTCCAGGATTGACGCCCACTGCGCTTTCATCGTAAATTTTAACAAGTCAATTTATATTATCACATTTTTATTTAGTGCATGTATAATATTAACCTTTTCAACACTACATGCATACATGTATGTGTAAACAAACTGTGTCCCCAGAGCTACACGCACACATTAATGTTTGTCACAAAAAGTGCAGCGCACGCCCATAATTCTATATACATCTGAATAGCGGTGAAAAGGTCAATGCCATGGCTGATAAATAAAATAATAAACTATTGAAAAAAAACATATCAATTTCAAAGTACTTAAAATGTTGGACAAATCTTATGTTGCTGGTAATTTTATAATTATTATTGACAGCTGATATTTAATAAATTACTAATGTTTTATCGGACTTACAAAAAATTCTACAAGGAAGGTATATCAAAAGAAGTGGCAAGTAAAGGGTGAATCTATAGTTTCTGTATAAAGCCAAGAGATTAGATATAAATTAGACAAAAAATATTATCAGCTATGAAAGACGTTAACCTTGATTGAAATACACGTAAAAAGGTAAACAAAGCTTAAGAAAAATTCTTTTCATTACTACTGGCTAGTATTTAAGTTGCTTTTTAACAAGTTGATGAACAGAGTCACTGTACATATCCTCCTATCAGCACTGCCAATTCGTACACTATGCTGCACAGGTCATCGATCATCAACAGATTTGTGACGGAACAGCTAGCAACATCTAGATGTTGACACTAACCAGTACAAGCATTCTGCTTTGTCACAAAGTGAATAAATAAGACAGCTCTTCCGTCACACCAATAGAAATAATGAAATTTAATCCGGGTTCTTTTTTTGAAGAAAACTTGTGTCACAACAAAACTTATATGTATGAAGGCAAAATACCCTCATTCAACATGTGAAGCACTGCACGAGAGATATTTACATTTGTCAAATTGCTCTATGATAGAAACCCTGACAACCTAATCCGACTGATAACATTTCTGCGTATACTGAAAAACTGGCCCATTGCCAAGCTTTCAGAAGCTTATGAAAAACCGGGCATTAGAGATGATCAAGAAATAGAATCAATTTACTTTAAGGTTCTACTTCTAATGCCTTTAACACTAATCAACATTTTATGTAATCTCTATTATCTAAGCCAGTGATGCGCAGCAATGCGGCCCTTCTACTAAAAAGATTGCGTATCACTGATCGAAGCGCTCTGCATGTTTTAAAGCAGTGCAAAAGGCAAATGATATACTTAAAATATTTAACAATAAACCGTGTACAATATTTATTGACTATTTGAACCACCAAAGCTCTAATACATTGTATAAATTGACATATCCCAAAGCACGAGCAACTACGTAATTCCTTTGATTATATTCGTGAACAACACAAAACTCACAAAACACGGGACAGAATAATGTTCATTCTTGGAAAGGTTACAAATTAATTTATTACAGGTAATAAATTAGGATAATTATTTACCCAACAACAAAATAAAATCAAGAAGCTCTGTGATATCTCAAAAATTTGAGGTATAAGAAATTTGTATTGAGAGGTCTTGGGCCGATTTTATTACTAAACGGTGCTACATAATATGTATTGTGTAAAATCGATTAATAACAATAATATTCATCTTTATACCAATGTTACAAAAATATTTGTTAACTATGAAGCATTACAAGGGAGTAAACTGTTCACGCTGAGACATGAGAGGCTTAGGAGTTGACGCTTAGAAATTTAAACCAAGACTTAAGAACTTTTAAGGTTCATTCATACCAGCACCGCACAGAGCAGAACAGTACAGACACAACAACATTAGTTGCCTACATTATCTATGAACACATTCATATTAAAGAATACGTAAGCGTAACATCTCCGCGCATGCATGGGCCAACAGCGGCCAAGATTGTCTGCTAGAATATTTTGACATGCTGGGCCGCTTGTGACGTCTGCGCCTGCGCAGTTAGTATGAACACATACCGTTCGCACCGCCATCTTTGTCAGTTGGCGTCACTATATGCAAATATTGCTAAAACTGAGAAGATGGATAACGACAAATGGATTGAATTGTTCAGGAAATTTAGGTTATAAAATAATAATAAACATGAAAATAGGATTGGGATTACGACTGCGCGGTGCTCATAGATGTTAATAGACCTTCCGTGCAGCACAGCACAGATGAAAGTACGGCTTTCAACTGAGCATTAGCATCCGCCACAACATGTTTGAAGATTGTATAATCCTATTCCCATGTTTATTATTATTTTATAACCTAAATTCCCTGACCAATTCAATCCACTTATCGTTACTCATCTTCTCGATTTTAACAATAACTCAACTCTAATGATGCCAACATACGTAGATGGCTATGCGAATGGTATGTGTTCATTCTAACTGTACAGCGCACACGTCAGCGACAGTCTCGGCCCATGCTGATCCATGAATGTGTGAATATGTTACACTTACGTATGCTGTAATATGAATGTGTTTATGGATAATGTATGCAACTAATGTTGTCATGTCTGTACTGTACTGTGCGGTGCTGGTAGATGTGAATAGACCTGTATTCTGCAAGAGCGCTATAAGTCGTCAGATTGACATTTTTTACACATTGAATATGCATGACACTGCGAGAAGTTGAAGAATTATAGTGCCAAGATGATCAAATTCCATAATTATTAATAATAATAATAATTGGATTACTTCTATAGCGCCGTTTTCGTGGGAAAATCACCTCAAGGGCAAAAATTGTTGTTGTTCAGCCTCTAAAATTCTTAGTAAGTGCCGAGGCAAAACCGATGGTGTACAACTCCCTTGTTCGCAACTTCACAGACAGATTCCACACAAAATCAGATTGCCAAGGAGTGCTTCGAACTAAAACACTCCTTTTGTGAATTACGCAGAAAGAGTGAAGGACATTACAGAAAACAAAATTCTTAAGGCAGGCCATGTGAAGGGAACATGGAGCGAGTGCTAGATGATATGCGCATAACAGCTGCCTAATTCCATACAAAAAAGACAGCAAAAATGACATAGCGCAAAAAGACTAATTTTGTGAAATAGGTTTGAGGACAGCAAAACACAAAGAAAAAGTTAATTATTGATGAAGAAGATTTTAAATAAAATTAAATAATACAGGTACCCTGTTGCTTGTTACGTAACAGAAATCTTCCTGAATTTAAGCTAACATCTTTCGGCCGAAGCACAAAATTGGCAATTTCTCAAACAAAACATTGTTAAATCAAATACACACATTATTTTCATCTCAATAGCGCATGGCGCACCAAAAGGCGCCCAAATTGACAATGATAATTACGTGCTACCAATATTTAAACCATCTTCAGAGAGTTTTATCACAATGCTGATCACAATCATAATATGTATTTAAAAAGCGCAGTACGGAGATGGCACTTCTTGCAATTGCTTAAAACTACTTAATGGGACGAACACTTAACTTGTACCCTTCTAAATTCCTTTATTTTGCAATATTTCAATACAAATATTGTCACGTTGTATCATTCCTTTAAAAGCATGGTAAAATGCAAAATTAACGATGAAATTCTTTGTCACAGTAATATTATAATATTTTTAAAAGGGAAATTTAGAATTTATATTTTCATTACATTATAATTCAGATGTAACGGTAACACCATTTTTTTTTTAAGGAATAGATTGTATTACTTGGACCTTCTTGCTGAAAAAATCAAGGCACAAGTCATTATTAAACACAACCAATCCGTTGTTTCCTCGATACTATATTTTCTCAAAAGTAAATACATATACGAAATGATACAAAAATTTATAACAATGAACTCATTACCACACTAACAAGACATTTACCTAAGTGTGTGTTCATTGATGTGGTGTGTGACACATTAAGTGCTTCAAATAGACATTTATAATCATTTTATGAACTTTCCTTCGGCTTTTTCATACAAAAATGTACTAATTTAAGGATTCTATTGCAACAGTAAATACAACAATAATAATAATCATCTAAATTAAATTATATACAGATGAATAAAAACGGATTAAAGTTTGCATGTACAAAAATGGCAGATTTTTTAATAATATTTTGTTTCATTATGAATAGTGTTGAGGGATTTTTGATCACATTGCTTTACCAAATTGTGCACTTTCTATTGGGATTCATGGACGAACCTACTGGACATTGGAATGCCTCGGCAAATGCTGCAGTGTTTCGTAGCATACCGTTAACCCTGAAAACAACCAACAAATAATATGAGTATGAATTACAGTAATCGTAACCTTTACCGATAGATTACAAAACTGTTGCCAAGGAGTAACAAGAAAAACCTTTAATAAAAAATGTTCTCTCCTTTTCCGGTTGCTTTGTTCTTTGATTAGTTTTTCTTTTTACGGACCCAAGTTTTTTTTAATTGGTACACCAACACCATCTCTATATTAATAAACAGTAAGTTTAAAAAATATATATATACCTATTGAAAAACGCATGCTGTCAGCCGCATAGTAATTACGTGTTCAAAATTCGATATCGATAATTATCCTGAATTATTTTTTTAAAATCTACTTTGGTAGTGAGTGATCTAGGATAAAAGAGAGATAATCTACTAATCCCCTTAGTATTAAAAAAAATTGATGTGACATTGTGTACTATTTTCTTTACTTAAAAATCAACTTACAACTGGGAAGCGATAAATTGACCCCGCTCGGACAGGATAGCTAAAGAAACTATACACACGAAAATACAAATCTTTTCGCTAAGCTTAACATAGAAAACTTAGCTTAAGAAAGGAGAGCAAGTCGGTAACACGAATTGAATAAATACCAAACTAGAATCTTTATCCGACTGCTAACTGACCATCTTACCCGCCAGACTATTGACCACCTCTGACATGATATAACTTTACAGAAAAATTGTTTAAACCTTTCCGGCGCCGTCATGTGCGAATCATCCTCCACATTGACAATGTACTGCTCTGCAGAGAGCTTGCTGCAGTATAGCTGCGCCGAGAAGAGGAAGAAGAGGCGCGAAGGCGGCAACGGCAGGCGCGACAGGGACTCGCCGCCCGCCTTGCCAGCCACACGCCACCAAGTCTCCCACGCAATGCGCACCGCGCCCAGGTCTGCCGCGTTCTCGTCCAAGGTGCTGTTGCCGTCAAACTTAAAAAAAAGGAAATAAATTGTTTTTTTATCCTCGATCTGGACTTCTAATTCCAGAGTGATAGATACTCTCAATTTCGCCGTGGTGAAAGAACACCATTCAGAATTGAAACACTGCTTGAAATGGCTTTAGTAGTATTTGGTTACTAGACATAAATTTCAATTCATTCATTGACGGCAACCCGGGCGTTTATTGGCATAAAATTTAAACATTTACATGTACTTTACCCGTCTCACTAGACGATGTCTGTTCTGAGGCGGGCAATTTTTTTTGTTCATTCATAATATAGCCAGCTACTTCCCAAACTTCCTCTCCCCCATCTCCTTCACCTCCTTACACCTTACTCAGCCTCACAACATACCCCAATTGGAGATTCTATGATTCCAACCAATTCAATATACTATAACAAAATAATATAAATATCTTTTTATAGAAATAATTAATAAAACTGTTTACGACTTAACTCTCTTAAATCTACCACTTCCTGTATATGAGTACCTATTTAGCGGGTGGGATACATTATCATTTTTTAAACCTTCACGGACTGCATGGAGTAAAAGTGTGGTACGAAATGGGCTGCGGGTTGAACACCACTGCTGTGTACATTATCTCAAAGATCAAAAATATCCCAGTGTTAACCTACTTTAAAAAACACTTTTAACCCTTTCAGACCTGAATTAAAACTGGGGGTGATAAAACATGTTTGATGCTTGATATTACCTTGTAGAAATATTTGATAACTTTTAGTGTAGATTATTTTGTAGAAGTTATTGCTAGTTTCATTTGAAAATACATTAGGTCTCTAAGGGCATGTTTCACTTAAAATGACAAATCATGCACTGCATACAAAAAATACAACATTTTATTAGTTCAAAAAAATTTCCATCAAAATTGAACAACAAAAACATACCTTCAAAACATTTTTAAAAGTTAGAGAGAAAAATTTTGGTTGAAATTAAAAACACAAAAATCCCCTTCCAAAATATAAAAATACAGTTAAACTTGGTTATAATGATTATGGCCATAGCGAGTTGACTACTATAATGAGCAATTACCCAATGATATTTTGGTTCAGTCTTATTTTCTTACAATCGTTGGCGGTTATAACGAGGACGCTTCACAGATATACCCTACAAATAATGTAACACAATTTCTAAATACACGCATAGAACATACAGTCCCCTTGATATGATTTTTCACAAAAACGACGCTATACAAATTATCCAATAATTATTATTATTATAGTTGGGTCTTGGGTCTGAAAAAAAAAATTTTTCGAAGTACATAATAACAGACATAAGTGGCGCCTTAGCAGCGGGGCGGCGGCGGCAGACGGATTAATATTTTTATGGTGCTACCTCTTTAAGTTTGTGAGTAATGTAAAACATTCCTATTATCGGGCACATGGGGTAAGGTAGTTTGTGACAGTGGGATCGCTTTACCTAATTATCAAATGCGGCTCGCAACTTACAAGTGGATTTTTTTAATGGGCGCAGACAGCTAAATTCTAAATTTCACATTTCTGGGGATTTTTTGATTTTCATGTGGTGCAAACCGATTCTTCATTTAATCGATCAAATTTTGTTCCACTTGGGACACACAATATGAATTATCATAAACTCTATAAAAAATTGTTCTCAGCTAGAGTTTTCAAGAATCACAGCAAACATTCTTTTTTATAAAGCCACAAATTTTTTTACGAATGCAAGTTGTGCATCACTGTTTTATGACAATAAAAATCGCACAAGCTAGAGATTTATGACAAGAGATATTTGTATGACCAAAACAACACGCGGAGCTAGCTAGTAATATGATAGACAATTTAATGATTTTTTCTTGGAAGCCCCGAACCGGGTGATGAGAGTTACAATGCGTTAAGTGTTTTGAAGAAGAAATTGAAAATCGTGAAGGCGAAATCTTTAAATCAATCAATGATTATAAACTTTAACAATAAAAATGTATTATTGTAATATGCATGTATATATTTTTAAAACAATATTTTGAAATGATATTATACATTGGTGAATATATATATTGATAGTAGATGTAGGTAAGTAGGTACATACGTTTTTTTTTTTAAACCTTTTCGGATACAACGAGTAACGGCTACAAGGAGCAAATTTCGTCAGTCCCTTCGTGCTCGTTATAACCAAGTTTGACTGTATATAATTTAATATTTTATAATCATTTTTTTTTCAATTATTTTAACATTTTTAATTAATTGCTTTTTTATTTCCATCACTTATTGTTTATTTTTGTTTATATTTGTGTTTGTGATTTGTCTATTCTTACATTATTATTTTTATATGTATATTATTTTTTAGTATACCGTGTATCCTGATGAGGGATGCTTCGCTTCCGAAGCATATTAGTATTTATATATTAAACAGTGGTATAAACAAAAAAATTCTCATTAATTATGTCCACAAAAATATCTTTGTGTTTCTTTATTTATATAAAATGGGGGAGAAAAAATCATTTCTCTGAATATAGATAGCTATTCTGACGAAACTACTTGCGCTATATATATATATATAAAATTTTGATAAATGCATAAATGAATTACCTGGCAAGACAGAACAATTTACAAAAATATAATTTTGCAAATCAACAGTGAGTAATTACGCAATTACTGCAGGTAGCACACGGCATGCAAAATGGCATTTTACCCCTAGCATGCGAGAGGTAAAATAAATTTTTTAAAAGATATTTACATCTTTGAATCTATATTTTAAGTATAAAACAGATTTTAGAACAATAGAAACACGAAAAAATAAACTAACAAACTCCACTCAAACATCTAGGTTAAGGGACGCCGCCATAGAGTGAAAGAAAATGTGGCGGAAGAATGTATTTCAAGATGGTACATAAAAACACAGCATATTCGTAAATGTAAATATAAATGCAGTAACTTTGTTTTTACTTACAGAAATGGAGATACTGCGATTTTACTTATCAACAGCAATGAAATTGCGATCACATCAGAAACAGTATCAACTTTTTTTAATACTAAAAATGAGTAATATTAAATTAACAGAAGAAATTCGATAATTAATAACTTCCCATATTCAACTCATTTTCGCTAGTTTTGGTAAATACTGTGTTTTTACTTACCACGGTAATAACTTGCCACTCAAGTGTCCACCTGTCATCTGAAGTGAAAGCTAACCCAATTAATATGATCACATTCAATGTTATCATAACCTCAATATGCACCAGTTTCTACATAAAATTAAAATTGCCACTCAAGTGTCTACCAGTCGTTTGGAATGAGAGCTAACAAAATGAATATTATTAAAATCAATGTTATCATTACCTCAACCTGTACCCGTTTCCCCATAAAGTTAAGCACCTTCTGCGAAGAGGTCTGGTAGCTGCGGGCCAGGCAGCCGAGCTTCGTCTTGAGCACCTTCAGGGACTTGGACTGCGCCCACAGCGGTGACACGGTGTGGCCCAGCGTGTTGAAGTCTAGCGCGTGCATCATCTCGTGGCTCATGATCAGGCCGATGGTGCCATACACCACGTACTGGGGCACCTTATCCGCGAAATGCGGCGTGGTGAGAAGCGCCAGAGGAACAACTAAAAAACGTAAATACGAATGATAATATTATTTTATAATATGAAATTATGATTAAAAAATCATTATAACTTATTTCCACTAATTTATTTTTCATCGGACTGGTTTCACCTTGCAAATGGCATCTTCAGACTTATAAAATATCACAAATTACGCTAGGGTATTTATATCTCCTATTATCATTAATCTGTAAGTTAAAATCAAACGACAAACACATTTTGAAGTAAAGACCTCTGTAGTGGAGCAGTAAGCTCCTTGGCTCCGGACCGAGAGACAGCAGGTTCAAAATACAGAATCATCCTAATGAGAGATCACCATTTTAAATTGAAACGTTGCTTGACATGGCTTCAGATATGTTTAATAAACAGATTTGAACAGCCAGGTGCCTAAGTAACCTGACCTAACCTTCCTCTCTCCTGGCTCCTAACTATCTGCACTTTCTTCAAGCTCACATCATTCCACTAGTTGGGGATTCCACTGCCTATCACAACAAAATTGAGACTCCAATTTAAAATCGTCCATCTTTCTTAATTGTCTAAACATAATACATTATATGTACGAGTATGCAGTTAATTTGTATTGTACATTAGACATGGGTGAAATTGCATGAATGAATTAAATGAATAAATTCAATCTCGTGGCACACCTGATCTGATTCTCAAATTTACACGGAATTAATTCTTCATTCCTTAGCTTAGGCCTTGCAACTCTACGATTATTTAATGGGCGGCACCATAATTAAGGCGCGGATACTACTATGGGCGTCATCGGAAAGTCGCAGATAATGTGCAGTGTGCAGGACTCCATCTAACGTATAGAATCTCATGCCACAATCCATAAAAACCTGTATGTCATCGTCCGCACTAGTCCGTTGCGCCAAACCCCTCTAGTCAGCCAATCAGTAATTCCTAGCAGGGCATATTCGCTTTCACAGTCTATATTTCTTAATTCAAGGAATTAAGAAATGTATTCCGTATTCAGTTGTGACGTTGTATTCACTACGTCTCTGGTCTATCCACACTAGGTCCGCAGGGCCCAAGTTAGTCAAGTCACTGCGAGACACTAGTCAGAAGTTCCTAATTCATTCCTCAATGCCCGCGGTGATTCTGTTCGTGTTAGTCCATGGTTAAGCCGTCACTTTCACTAATCGGGAGGGTATTTTCGAAGTAATCCATACTCGTCAGGGTGGATCTTTGTTGGGCTCATCTTATTGTGTTTAAAAACGAAACCACTATTTACTACTTTGAGGTGTATATGCATTTGTCATATTATTTATTATCTAGTTGAATAAGATTGTTATTTTTGTATTTATTTTTTTTAAATGTTATTTCCAATACAAGCACAATTTGCAATGTCAAAAATTCACTGTTTTAATTTATTTATTATTTTTATTTATTATTAGAATCTTTTTTAATGAATTAAAGGATTGAATTATATTAAGAAAATCACAAGATTAGACGAATCAGACTGAATCGATTCACTACTGTGAATGAATCTACACAGTTGGAAAAATTGTCAAAAACTATATTTATACTGCATAGTTGATGGCTATTTTGTAAAGTCTATATAAATCAATAGTAAACTTACTCATTTCATTAATGTCTGGATAGTAGAACGAATTTACAACAAAGGGGGAAGGCCAACTGATCTGCGTTCCATTGTTAGATGTCGCCACTTGCAATATTCTCAAAACTCGGAACTGATTTAGCATGTTGTCAAAAAAGTTGTTGGTGACATTCAACTGCAAATAAAATACATATATTTTTACGAAACATCAAATATTTCATTGATTATGTAAGTACTAAATTATGTTGATATTCATGTTATCAATGTTATCAACCATATCCATCAATTCGAATACAATTCAACCGTCGTACATGACCTGCTTCCCAAATTAGGTTAGACTGTTTCAACCTTCATTACATTTGATGACCATAATAACAACGATCTGCAAACTTTTAACATTTTAATGGTCATTGTTAAACGCTGACTCAGCTCATTTCATCTTTTGATCAACTTTCAAGCATAACGGTAATGTTTTTATGCTTGTTAGCTGATCACAATTTGATTGAATGTTAAAAATACCATAACGATATTTTTGTATTTGTACTGTTATTTGATTATGTCCAAATAAAGTGAGTAATGATAATATTTACTGAATTCATCAATTCATCCACGAAGGTAGCATTTCGTAAAGGCGGCCAGGCTATGAACAGTGCCCTCATGTTGGTGAGCTTGTCCATAAGGCTCCAGCGGGTGCTGTCATCCAGCCAGACTGCCCTCTCCACCAGGTTAAAAAGGGAATGCTTCAACTCTTGGAATACATCTTCTGCCTAAAATTAAACAATTCTCTTCATAAAAATGGGCAGCACGCCTCATAGATCTTCACAGACAAAAATCAACATTTGGAAATAGGTGTGTTAGTTTTGCTGGTATTTCAATTTGTACTGAAAGAGCAAATTTCTGAATTTGAAATTTAAGGCCAATATCACAAAACACGCCCACATCACATTTCTTGCGTTCTTCGTTGTTCTATGGGCGCGATAGTGAGAGAGGGGTAGGGGGTTTTGCTCGCCGTGCCACCATGCACAGTCGTCAGTAGTAGCCAACGGCAAATACGGTAGAAATATACTAATACGCACAGCTCTTGACATTTATCATACATTGAGATGGCAACATGCTACACTAGGGCCCTCTAGCGGCCCGAGTTGTATGTCTATGATATTTGATTACACGGGTAGCTCTGTCAACATGTTACACTACTGTATTTCCAGACTGTATTGCTGTTGTAATAAATATTTTATTTTCTTTGTAAACAATTAGTGCAGTGCGCGACCAGCGAAGCTTTAAATGTTAATACAATCCTAATAGCACCTTTCAAAATAATATATATACATGAACAAAAAGGAGTAAAATCATACTTAGGTCACCAAATATTTAATTTTTTTAATTTTCGTTTTCTATAATTTAATAATATATTTCACAGAAAATTTATTAAAATGTGTGGAAAAACCCACTTCGTACAACTCGGGCCGCTAGAGGGCGCTAGTGTTGTTAGTAGCTATCAAATGTCAAGAGCTGGAGGCATTGTCGTTTAAGAGTATTTGCCGGCGGTGCGCTGGCTGTAATAGACGTATCATGCGTTTTATACATGGCTGATGTTTTTTCGTCATTTTCAGTACTTATACACAATATTTTATTAATGGACTTGTGTACTATTAATAAAATGATTTAGTTAATTATGACTTTATTGACTGTACAGCACCGGAACTCGGGGGTTAAAAATAACTTCTACACTAGCTTTATCTTCTAAGGATGTTAAAATAAAATAATCTCTGTGCTGTAATTGGATTCATCATCAGCCATACAATAATAATAAAAATAAGAAAGATTCCCTCCCTGTGTGGGGCTATAAATTTTTAACAAAAAATATTTTTTTTACTCACATACATAATACTCATTGCCTGAAAGTGGCTATTGAATACACCCAGTGCTAAAGTAAACACACTCAAAATGCTAAAGTAAACACACTCAAAAAGACTAACAAAGCAATGGGTCAATGATCATTTATTATACCCGATAAATCAAAAAAAAATTCATAAATCATGATACATATCTTCCTCAATATTCTAAGACTGGAAGGTGTCTTCTCCGATCTAACCATCATCAGAGAACAATACTTCACTTGCCTCAGTTTGGACATCCACTCTGGTGTTTCACAAGCAGGACCTCTACATCCTACTTACATCAGTCTTGTATTATCATTAAAAAAAAAAATTAAATCCATTATGTACAGAGCAAAATCACAGAACATTTTGCTCAAATTGATGATAACAAAGACAAATGCTCCTTCTAGTTGGAGGTTCAATGTTAAAATGGAGACAAAGGCGCTGCACTACAGTTACCGACTCAGTTTTACAGAACTCACAAACACATAAAACCTTGTGCTGCATAGTAGCCATTTTACTCACAACTGACGAAAAATAGCTGCTTGGTGGGGCGAGCACTCTAGCGGTCGTTTGCGCAACTATAAGCGATCTAGCGGTGGGGTTCAAAACTTTCGAACCTCCTCTTTAAATTGATATGTAGATCATTCATATATGTATAATTCAGGAAATATAGCAGCACGTAATTGAGTCCATCATTTTAAATAACCTTGTATATCAATATTTTACCGACCGCCTTTTGAACTTCATCCAGAAAGCCTTCAGAGTAATGCGTGAGGTAGAGAGCAGACACAGGACGGGACAAGCTGCTCATAGTAAATGTGTTGCAGAACGGTTGGTGATTACCAGCCACTGTTGTAAGATTTGCAATTGTATATAGAAAATCTCTTGCGTACATTGCCAGTAACGCATTGTGAATTACTCTGAAATATAAAGAAAATCAAGTGTTTCTCAATACAAACTGATATTACATAACAACATACAACCAACTACAAATGTACTACAATAACGCACATATATGAGTTACTGTTTGAGCTCCCGCTCTATTGCAGCGCTTTGACAATGTTTGCCAATACCCACATCCACAGCTTGGCCTCCCTCAGAGAGACTAAACAAGCATGACAAGTTCATAGCTTGAGCATCATTTTGCACAAATGAATTCATTAACGAGAAATCCTAGCATTTGCATAAAAGTTGAGATTATACATTTTTTTTTATATGGCAGGAAGAGTAAAACACACTATACTACACAGTATTGCCTACCTGTTTTGAAACCGAGTCACCAATTCAGAAACAGCAGTCAAGTATGTTTTGCTTGTTAAATAAATATAGTATTCAGATACATTTAAGTCTGGCATTATTTCATCCAGCAAAACCTTCCATGTTACCTGCAATACAAGAGAAGTACATATGAATTAGATTTCAAACAAATAAAAATGTTATTTTCCAAGTACCAAATTGATTGTTCAAGTACATAGATTAGTAAAACATACAAATGGGAAATTTTCTTGAAGTCGCTCAACAGTGTAGATCTCAGTGTAGGAAGTGTTGTAGACTTTCTTTTGTACATCTTTCTTTCTAGGTTGTAACTGGAAATAAATCAAAAGAGAGTTGTCATTACTTTGAAACCCCACATTAGACTTTCCCCAGATGTTCATCAATTGCCAAATAAAAACTTATTTAAAATAAAAAACATGCTTGATGTTAATGTACCTGTTCAATAGCTGTTGCAAATAAAAGAATTTGCTGAATCTCACTGCCCTTCAAAGTAGGGAGCATTCCTTTGGGTAACATCCCGGAGACTATGCTCTCCAGTCTATACAGTTTGTTTTCCAGATCTTTATCCTGAAAAAGATAATATCCAGAGAAAAACAATTAATATTAAACACAAAAACAATTAAAAAAGCATTCTGATCCCAAAAATATATTTCATTATCTTTAGATGTATGTAGTCACAAATCCAAAAATGAATAACTTTAACTAAAACAAATCCTTTCATTACATCATGCTCAGCTGCTGACAAGTAAACTGGTGTCAAGTAGATTCTGTTACATTGTTTTGTAGAATGTATTGTAGAATGTATTGTAGAATGTATTTTAGAATGTATTGTAGAATGTATTGTAGAATGTATTGCAGAATGTATTGTAGAATGTATTGTAGAATGTATTGTAGAATGTATTGTAGAATGTATTGTAGAATGGATTGTAGAATGTATTGTAGAATGTATTGTAGAATGTATTGTAGAATGTATTGTTGAATGTATTGTAAAATGTATTGTAGAATGTATTGTAGAATGTATTGTAGAATGTATTGTTGAATGTATTGTAAAATGTATTGTAGAATGTATTGTAGAATGTATTGTAGAATAGATTGTAGAATGTATTGTAGAATGCATTGCAGCTTTTCGTTACCTGCAGCAAATACTATTTAATGGCAATACGCGCCAGCTCCTGACATTTGATGGCAACATGGTACACTAGCGCCCCTAGCGGCACGCGTTGGCGAAATTTTTTTTTTTCATACAGTATATTAGATTATAATAGATTTTCCTTAATAAATTATAGAAACCGAAATTCATAAAATAAATAAAAGGTAACCAGCATATGACTTTACTGCAATTTTGCTCATAAATGAAAATATATTAAAGAGGCTATTAGGTTTGCACTAACAATTATAAGCCTAGGAGCGCTAGCATACTATGATGCCTTCTCAATGTATGGAAAATGTCAGAAGCTGCGCGTACTATATTGTATATTTCTACGGTATTTGCCTGCAGTATTTATTTTGTATTATATCATCGCTCTGGGAACAACTGCTAGTGAGAGACATTATTTTTGAATTTCGAAAATGACAGCAAGAAAAACTTTTATACAAAGGTTGCCATATTCAAACAATATTTAATTCTGGGCAGGTACCAAGTTCATGCTCAAAATAGCAGCAAAAATCATAATAATATATTATCCAACTTTTTTTCTTACTTTTATGTATTTGTAGTTACTGCTTGGTTTGCTGGCTTTTACTTTTTCAAATGAATGATATTTACTCATGTCGGGAAAAAAATTCTGAAAAGCAAAAATCTTTAATGAAATATTCATATTGTTATTGTTGAGCACCAGAAAGATGTAGATATCTGGTAGACTTATGCAGTTGATGTATTGTGTAAGAAAAAAAACAGGTCTAAAAGCGTAACAGTAATAAACATATAATTTATTTAAATCTTATTTACCTCCCGAGTATCAGCGATAAATTTTATATCTTTTGGAAGATCAATAAAGATAGCTGCATAAGGTTTCCGTAATAGGTCTTGAGTCACATAGACATCAAAGAGAGGTGCTCCGCTCACTTTTAGAATATTTAAAAACAGTGAAGTCAAATCACTTGGTCCGATTGAACCTGGTGGTAAATATCCTCCAAGTTGGTCCAGAACTTTATACACTAAAATCCATAATAGAGTTTTATACTTTGTTCTTGTTATACACGGTGTCCGGAAACTAGTAATACAACCAAGAAACTGGCGAATCTATATCACATAGAGAACCCAAAAACAAAACAAAAAAGTTTTTTTGTTTACTTTTGTCGTTTTTTCCGGGAACTTTAGGGAATGTTGAAGCGAGGTCTATGCTTCGACGCATTTTAAAAGATAATAAACAACTTATAGTATAGTACTTGGACTCAATTTATTTGAAAACGAAAGCTCAAATCAAAAAAGTTATACCACAAAATCGACTTCAAATGTGATATAGATTCACTCGTACTATAGACTCGCTTGTACCACGAGTTTCCAGACATCGTGTATTTAAAAAATTGTTTAGAAAAACTATGATTTCCATTTTTGAAGAATAATTACTTTGAGACATATCGGCAGGTTTCGATAAGGCAGAAAGGCAGCTTAAATAGAAATCTCCAACCTTTTTAAATCTTCCATTAGCTGTTTTTGTTTTGATTAGATCTATAAGAAAAGAAAAAATTATTCACTTTCAGAGATGTAGTTCAGTTGGGTATGTGTGAAATTTCAGGCAATGTGTGAATTATAGGTCTGTGTGTGAATTTATGGGCAATTTATGAAATTATTGCAAGCTATTTGTATACTTTAACAGCTCTTAAGCCTTACGTGTAATACCCCAAAGCCGATTAATATTGGCTATTGAAAATATTCTATTTGTGACCTAATTTCATATACAGTTTTCAATAAAATACAAAAGTAATCACTACAATGTACATTATTATTATTAAAGTAATAAAAAAAATCAACCTTCTAGGGTATTTTGTGAGAAATATATCAAATTAGAAGTCACGAGAGGACTACAACATACTTATACATATTATAAGAACTTAGTAAGACTCACGGTGCACCAACTTATTAATATTATGCTGCACGGCGGAGAAGCTGAGATCATCTTCCAGATGCTTGGGATGCTCACCCCAACTCCCACAAGCAAAACTAAAGAAATCTCTGAAACAACAATAATTTATTAACCTGGAACGGGTTTAGATATTGGCATGGGTTGGTATATCATTTATACTTATACCATCAGGGACAGGACAGACCATGAATCAGGCTTCTCCTAATGTGTTTAAGTGCATGTTATACGCTCAACGAAATTGCCCAACTGTCAAAATGTCTTCATTTTTTTGTTGCTAGCTGGCGATAATAATGCGTTCTTCTGAAATTACGCACTTACGAAAATATAATGAGAAATCTTTCTCTATTGGGTTGGGCATTTTTTGTAAAATAAATTTATCCTTTTTTTGTAATTAGCTATTATATCTGTACTATTAAATATTCTATATGTAATTCTTATATTAATAAAAAAATAATAAAAATAATGTCAAACATGCGTTACTGCCATGATCAGTTGCTAAAATCGCTAATCGGAATTATTATGTAAAACAACCAAGGTGTAATTGAGGACTTCATTGTGCGTCAAAGTTTAATTTATTATAGTTAAATGCCTACATTAATTACGAAAAAAAAATATTAAGTGAAAAACAATAATTCATTCTTTAGTAATAAAAAATATCAAGTTTGGGAATGGCATACGAAAGGTAATAAGCGTATGGCCAATCTTTCCTGTTTTCTATTAATTTCCTATTATATACTCTTAATAATATGTTGAATGATTGATAAATAACAGTCCAAAAAAGAGAACATAGTAAGAAAATATAGGAGACCCAGTGATAGGTCGCTTCTACATCATCGACGATCGTCCTAAAGTGCTTTCATAAAAATCTTCCGTCTCACACATATTGTATAAAAACGAAAAAGACAAGATACTAAAATGTCAAATTACTTTAATCACATCCCCATGGAAATTTCACGAATGTATGTTTCTTTCTAATCGAAGAACTTTTGTGGTATTGATAGTTGTAAAAATAAGAAGAAAAAAAATACATTAACCATTAAACACACACAATGGTTTTAATTTTCGTGTACAATGAGGTAGAAATTTAACATTAATCACACACTTATTCGTTAATAAGTTTACCGTGAAACAATATCGTTATAAACATTACTATGTATTTAGTACCTGCCCGTATGATTTCTTTCTAAACTTTTAACACTGAATTCCAAATGTCATTGAATTCCAAATTATTGAAAAGGTTGTTATGAATGTTTTGCCCTATTTTCAACAAAAGAAATAGAATGGTAAAAATGGTCCACCGTTTTTGGTGAACCATTTCTACCACTGATGTCGTTAAGGGTCCAGTATAAGACCGCGTATTCACCGTCGTTAGGAATTTTAGGCCTCAAACTTAAAACCACGGACCACCGCGATCCGGCAGCAGGATTGGGGAAATGTGGATAATGTAGACCACGGCGGATTAAAAAATGTTCAGCTTATTGATGCAATACGAAACAAAAAACATTTGCTCTATATTTTTTTCGTTCATTCGCTCTATAAAAATAAATAAATAGAAGCTTGACAGACTTAACTTAGCATCTGTTGGTAATAGGATAGGGTAACTGATGAGAATATGTTTTTTTCAATTTATATATAATATATTAATTATTGTCAGTAGCCATACAAAGTGCCTCCCTTTTACAAAAGATTTGTTTTGTTACTATTTACATTTACAGCATAATCTTTTTTTTTAGCTTCGGAAATATTATAGAAATGGGTAACGTGGACCAACTGCTCAGAAATACTTATAAGCACAGCTTTTTGACACACGGAATTATTTTCATGGATTTTGAATCAAGGAATCCGTTTTTCGATTGTCCACTAGGGGATTCAAGGTGGTTGAAATGAATTGGATGCTTTTTTATATGGTTATTCTATTAGTGGCTTTGGTTTTTATTAATGGTTAAGTAATTCTACTATTACATTTGAATTGGGAAACAAGATGGAGGATGTGAATTAGATCCCGTTTATTAATCGGGAATAAGAATTATTTGTCTTTTGATAATTTTTGGGATTTAGAAACGCCCTTCAATATTGTATACTAAACAGCAGTAAAAATATAACATAGGTAGATAACGATGATTTACAACCCACTCCAGACGCACACAATAAGCTTGAATACAATTCACCAAGTCAATGAAGGCAATAAGAAAAACTGATGTTTTGCCGGTGAATAATACCTATAACAGGGAGTATTTTCACAAAAGTCTCCTATCTTCCCCTTGCCCCTCCCCCAAGCAAAGTAGACCAAATATGCTATAATTTTAAATCAAATACTTTTCTAACGACTTAATAATGTCCGAGATACAGCGGTTCTAAATTATTAAAATTTTTTGTAAGTTGTTATTTTTCGCTATTTTTTAGTGTTTTGGTCAATTTTGACAGTGAAGGAGTAATTTTTCGGTAAAGGTTAATCTATTGTTTTTAAAGTAGACTAAAGATGGTACAATTTGAAAACAAATTGGTCTCCAATGACCTAATATCGCCCGAAATACAGGTGTTCTAAATAAAGAAAAACATTGTATGTTATTATGATAACATAGAATATTTTTCTTCATTTCAAATTGTAGAATCTTTAGCCTACTTTAAAAAATATTAATTAACCTTCACCGAAAAATTACCCCTTCACTGTCAAAATTGGTTAAACACTAAAAAAAAATAGCGAGAAATAAAAAAAAAAACAAACTTCGCTATTTTTAAAAAAATTATTAATTAAGGGGTAATTTTTCGGTGAAGGTTAATTAACATTTTTAAAGTAGGATAAAGATTCTACAATTTGAAATGAAGAAAAACATTCTTTGTTATCATTCTTCGCATTTGATTTCAGTTCACTTCCAAACACTTTAATTCCGATTTTGAATCAAATCGGTAGAAAACTCAAAATTAAAAATGACCATCGAAATTACTCAGGTTGACATTAAATTTGACTTCAGCACCCCCCTAACATGACTTACGCCGCTTTCTAACCAAATCGGTGTGAATATCTAGAAATTCAAAATAGCCGCTAAAACTATGGATTTTGATAGGCACAGATCGGTAATACTTATATATGCAGTCAGGGGCGTCAAGATTGTAAATTATATGGGCACAAAAATGTTAAGATTTTTAAAATAATTCGTTCATTCATTAGTTTTGCTGTTGACCACCTGCAAAGATCTAATCTTGTAGATCTGTACCACGTCCGTCAGTTTTTTTCCAGTGCGCAGGTCTTTTATATTGCGCCGTATAATAAATTAATCACTTTTTGGACCATCTTAAAGAACGTTGCAAAGAAATGTGATTATAACAAAAAAAAATCGAAAATACGTAATTCCTACATTCCGGTGGCAGTTTAACACCTCTCTTCCCAGCTATTCGTCATAAAACAGACAGAAATATCGAATTTCAAATCGACGTCCGCTCGCTCTGAAGGACTTCTCACAACTGATTTACTCCAGCGAAATAAATCGTTTTATCAACAATCGCGCGGGCCAGAAATTGTCATACATTTTTTGTATGACGGAACTGAATTTAAAAATTCCTGAACTTTGAGGGAATTACAGTGAAAATCTAGATTTACTGAATTATTTTTAATAAACGCTTTTGGTTCTTGGTCTTATTTACTCTGAGATTGTGGAAGGATTTTGATTAAATATGTTTGTAATGGGTGCAGTTAACATAACGGCGAAGGCACTGTCGAGCGTTTTACTTAAAATTACTGTAGGTATTTCATATATAATATAAAAGGTTACAGTTTAAGAATTTACGTCACTGAAAACCTTAGACACTTTCGTAACTTTCTGTTAAGAATTTGCAGATAAATTATGTGTTGTATTGCTTACGTTAGCATACTGCGAAGTGACGTTTACCGCCTTATTTGAGTCTTCCCCCTTAAACAAGATAAATTGTAGTTTGTATGATGGTATTCGCATAACATTTTGCAGAAATGTTGGTAATGTGACAACCAAATTTTGAATTTTGGAATTTTTGGAACACTTAAAGTAATCATTTTAATTGTTTTTTATTCATTCTGGTTCTGGGAAAGTAATTTTTTAAATTATCTATGTTGTTATTTGTGAAATTGAGATTTTTGATTTGGCGCCTAGAACGAGATGATGGTTCCATAAAGAAGAATCGCAACACGGTTAAAGGTCTCAAATCAAAAACAAAATAATTTACTATTTCCATGTTTACTTTGACAAGTAAACAAAAAAAATTGAGTCACCGGATTATTACATTATCTGCATATAATTTAGAGAACAGCGGAAGGGTACAATTTGACTTTTCAAACAGTGTCAATGACAAAGAAGAGAATGAAGACTGCTGAGGAAAACAATACCCTATCAAGTACTCCTCGAAAGAAACGTCGACGCATTAAAAAAAAAATCTGGCGAAGTGGATAACTACACAATATACTTTTTGTTTTCTTTAATTGTGAAATTAATATTGTTTAAAGAATTCATTGTTTATTATTAGTAAAATGTAACTATTTCAATTTTATTTGTATACAAATTTATGTTTTTTCATATTTATTATTATTTCTTTAAACGTATGTTGTCAATGGAACAAGTAAATATGTACATAAATATATTTCTTGTAATAACTAAATTAATGAATAAATACAAATAAAATCATATGTGTTTTAATAATCGATTACATCTGAACTTCTTTATACTACGTCTTTAATATAATATATCCTTATGTAAAGGTCTCCTTAATTATACCAGAATAGTCACTGTCATATAATACGAAGCAAGATATGACATACGGCCTATTGACATACATCATGATGACATAGAAATGCCTTTTCGGCAGCTTTAGCATACCTACATATATTTATTAGCAGAGGTAAATAGCATATGTTCTGTTTAAACTTACTTGCAAGGATCTCTGTTCCACGATAAAGATAGGCGAATTCTTCGTGCTATATCCACGCAGTCGAGGGTATCACACAAAGGCAGTGGTACATCCCAAGTCTTATCAACAAAGCAATCCACGTCATCCTAAAAAAATTTATTTATACATACCTTACAAAAAGAAATGTGTATTACATATTCATAATAAAACAAGAAGCCTAAGATAACAAAAAAAAAGGATTAACATTAAAAAGTTTGCAATAGTTTTGCTTACAATGTTAGAGCAATCCTTGTAGGGTTGTTCATTTGCGGGAACATTCGAAATCAGGAAGAGGACAGGCGAAGCGACGAGTAAAGATGTAACAAGCAGAGTGACCACAGTCAGAGAGGCCTTGTGCAGGCTACTGTTGGTTCTGAGCCAGTAACATGGCATGCAGCAGACCCAACTTCCTCCAGATATCTTTAAAATAAAAATTTATTTAAATCTCTAACTCATGAACATAATTTACTATAATTACATATCCTACGGGCAATGAATGTAAGGATAGGGAATACTTTTGTCTCAAATGAGATGAGGAGGCGGATTTGTTTGTGGGGATTGGGGATTAGAGTTACGATCTAGACCATATTTACTACGGTGCTTTACTATGCGTGCAGTCTAAATGAACTCCCATTCGTGGACCCCCATTTAGATCTTGTGGACCAAATTTTTTTTCCCTGCTATTGACCCCTTGCAAATCTATATGCACCCCCAAGGGTTCTTACAGACCACTTTGGGAACCTATGATCTAGACCTTTAAATGTATAGATACATAAGATCCCTCAGTCACTATGCAACCAAAACATAGAGCCCATGACATTTTCCAGAAGCTTCAAAACACAATTTATTATTAAAGCTTTTCAAAAAAAAAAGATTAGCAATAGTTTTACGAATATTATTCGATTGTCGAAATGGGAAAAATTTAAGGTAGGTATTATTGTAAGTAAATAACATTAGAAGAGGTTATAATTTTATAACAATCAGTGGGTTAGCTACTTTACCAGAAAATAGCTTTGAGAGGTAATAATTTCGTCCATTTAGATTCTAACCTAATACGATCGTAAGCCAATTATTCGGTGAAACAGATCCTTATCAGAAAAATAGAAAGCGCCGCAACAACGAACTGAGATGCGAACTGTTCGTTTTATTTATTTATAAACAATAAAGCCTGTGCTTTATTGCGGTGTTTACACTTGCCTGCCTTCCATTATGATCAGCGACGTGGACATCGTGAACTTCGCTCGTCACATCAGGTGGATAGGGATGAACAGATCTAGAGAAGTCGTCCATCGTGAAGAAAAGAGTCGCCAGCTCCAGCCGTTTGATTAAATAACGTCACAGCATACTACATATTAGGAAAATACTAGGTTAGCTCCGCGCCACCGAATTTCCCGGACATGTTTTCTCAAATACCGCACGCGCTCATAATAATTAATTAGGAAACGTATTTTTATTTTCACGAACGTTCTCAACCCCTCGCTAGGTGGCGATGGCGGCGCTAAATGAAAAAATGAACTGTCAAATTATACAAAATCGATTCGTTTACCAGTGGCGGCCGTTGCGGGTGTCACTTGGACGTAAATAATTTATTTGAATCATTTTCTGAATACTTTATAACTTGTTCAATAATCGACAGTAGGTAGTATAGGTACAGTAAAAGTAATGTTTTATTACGTTTCTTTCATTTCTATATAATCGTGGAGCTATGAATGTACGAATCTTATTGTGAACGAATGAATGGGTGAAAATGAGTAATATGTATAAGTAAATTGCGATAAGACAGTACTTTTTTCAATATTCTGAATTGTAGTGTTAGATAAGTAGGTACTGCCTAAATACTTTGATTTATTTTCTTGACTTTGAGTTGTATTTCCTAATAAAGATTGGGCAATAATATTGGTCAGAAGTTCCTGAATAGAGTTTTTTTTTTAAATTGTGGCGTCAGAATATAATAAAAATGCGTATTATGGTAATATCGATGCACGTTGTATATTATATTAATTTCCTAGATATTATTATACTAATTTTATAACAAGTAAGTTACAGGTTGTCAAAATAAAGTTGAAAAAATGAAGGGGACTTCGGTCATTAAAATAGTTTTAAATGACAACGCCAAGATGGTTGAAACTAGTTGGAAGGGAAATGATGAAACTTAAAAAAAAACACTATGGTTCAAATGCATATATTTCCACATCAATATCAAACGGCGTTCAGAAATTAGTGGTCATTTCCGTAAATGGGTGATTCTACGTCATGTTCTAAAGAAATTTAATATCCAAGCTTGTTATTTTTGATACAGGGAAGTAATTTCATGGAAAAGTTTTTATTTTTATTTTTGAAATGCACCTATTATAAGCCTAGGTGTTAAATCAAAATAAAAATAAAACTGAGAAAAGAAGCGCGCACTTTAGCTTTTTTTTTAAAATAAAAACATCTAGAAAAATTGTCAAGTCATTTTTCTCATCCAGTCATAGTCAAATAAAACATAAAAGATTTTTTATTCTAAATTCGGTGTTGCCATAGTAATGAGAAATTTTAGTAACGTTTTATTTAATTTCTAGATTATCTTGACAGACTCTGCAGATATTTTTTGGCTGGCGCTCACAATAAATACTTGATCAATAATTGGCCAGTTGCTTTATTGGGTCGGAGCAAACAAAAACATAATTTTCTGGCACGAATCCAAATATCTATGAGGGAGGGGGCTTATTTAATAGAAAAATTGGAGCCCCTGGGTGACCTATGAGCATATTTGTATAACCTTGTGTTATTTCATATGAACATAAAATAACTACATACGAGGTGTGTTCAAAGAAAAAGGTGAATTTCGAATTTTTTCGAAAAGTATTTATTTATTCATCAATATCCATTTTCTCCCCTTCAAAGTAATCCCCCTCAGATATAATGCACTTTGCCAGCGCTTCTTCCAATCTTCGAAGCACTATGAGCCGATTGATATGCCAACATCCTCTGCAACTTCCCTAATAGTGATTCGAC
Source organism: Halesus radiatus (assembly GCA_022606495.2). Lineage (NCBI taxonomy): Eukaryota > Metazoa > Arthropoda > Insecta > Trichoptera > Limnephilidae > Halesus > Halesus radiatus. Next base: position 127,131 of record JAHDVE020003555.1, read on the forward strand.
GATTTTCCAGAACCATTTTCTTCACTGTTTAGAATGTTTTCTTCGTTTGTTGACGTGGTTGCAACTCCAGGACGCTCATTGTCATTAACATCTCGGCCTTCTGTAAAGCGCTTGTACCACTTATAAACACTTTTTTGAGACAAAGTAGACTCGCCGAATGCCACAATCAACATTTTAAGTGCGTTGGAGCACTTAATTCCATTTTGAATGCAAAATTTAATACATATTCTTTGATCCATTTTATTCAAAAGTTAGAAATCGAAGAACACCCAAAAACGTGAATAACCTTTCCAGTTGTCAAAAACAAACCACTGATCCAAAATAGCTGATAATGCTAACATATGATAAACATATGTGTACCAACATAACAAAAAAAAATCGATAATCGAATGTACACAGCCCACGAAAATTCAAAATTCACCTTTTCTTTTGAACACACCTCGTATATAAAAAATAAGCTAAAATAAATACCCCAAAAGTATATATTTCTTTTATTTGATCCTACATGCGGTGGATTTTGCGATGTAAAATAAAACAACCATTTAATATATTAATTTTATTATATACAAAAATATTCATTTCCATTTTATAGTACAAATACATTGTTAGATATAAATCACACGCACATTCCACAAAAAATAATCAAAAATTCATGGTAAAGTTACAACAGAATTACATAAATATTATTGAATAAAATACATAATATGTTATCACTTATATTGAATAAGTAGTATATACAAAATTCTTGCATATTTACCTATGAAATATTGAAAAGCCATTCATTCATAGAGATAGTTGAATTGATGGCCTGCAGAAATGACAGTTTATAAAAAAATTATTTTGAATTTATTTTATCACAAAAACTTTCCATAATATATTGGTTATGCAGAAAACTGCTTTAAAAAAAGTTTTAGGCAATGTATAATATAATCAATATGTATTTAAATTATACACAATATAAAAAAATATAATTTTTTTTTTTTTAAAAAACAAACAAACAAACGTAAATAAAGAACTTTAAAAACATATCAGATCTACAGCAGAGAGAAGAATTCACATAAAATAAGAGTATTTTCAGATCGTTGAGGTAAAAATTTGGCACCAAATTGAAGAAAAAAAAATGATGTACATTGTATAATATGTACTTTATTAAATTAACATACTAATGAATATTTACAGTGATAATTTAAAGCCTGATTTCAAAAACATGTGTTAAATGACATATCGAAGATTAGAAACAATCAATTTATGACTTTTTTTAAAGAAAAAAACATTCCCAGGTTACGAATAACCTGATAATATTTAAATTCTTCCTTCTACCTCATAAGCGGAAAACGTTCCTTATGCACTGATGAAGGACTTGGCTAGCATAGGATTGAACCCGCGACGCCCAGGTGTGAACCCGACGCTCTGGACCGCTAAACCAACTAACTGGTTGAATGACTTTTTTGACAATTTTATAAAAAATGACACTAAAAAAATATAACTAAACATTCGAAAAATTATGTTTTTTCCCATTATTGTTACGTGAAACCTTGTAATTATTGAGTGTTAACTCATAAATATACCACTGGTCATTTGTCAGACAGGTGTAATGTATCATTTTATTTTATTTTATTCATCAAAACTTATCACAGAGTGCACGGCAGATTTTTTTGTGAAAGTATATTATATTGTCACTACAATATATTATTTCATAACTCTTGGATACATCATTGGAGTAAAACACAAATATTTACTACGCAGAAATGTTATTTGGTTAGTAATGCACGTTAGGGAACACGTGTTTTAATTTAAAGTATTTCTAAATAAAGCATTATCCACTGCGATAACCTCCATCAGCACCTCTAAACATTAATAAATTGTTATTGCAGCAAGCGAATGATATCAAAAATAAACACTCATTCATTAGTCAGTAACTCTGCAATCATGAATGTACGGTTTATTTGAAGTTAATATAAACAACCATGAGCCTATTTTTTTAAATTCTAAAATAAAACACAAATAAAAAACATGATAAACAATTTCTAAAATACGAAGTACATGTCATGTTAGCAAAAATCTGATTATATTGTTATTATTATTATCCTAGATCCTCTCACAAGGAAAACTTCAACAGTTCTCTATGAATATTAGAGATGGCAGCACTTTCGTTTGTAGCTACCATGTGGATTCCATGGCGAGTGGGTGTACTGTGTATGCAGAAGTAGAGGATTTACAGAATTGATACTATTAGATGTTTAATTTTGAAGATTTGGCATGGAATTAATTATCAGTAATTGCTTAAGTTAGTGTAAAATAATTTATAAATGTTTATCTGAAAATTAAATTATAGAGCTGGAAGCCATTTGGTTAACTCCGCAAGTTCCGTCGCCTCTGTAGACGCGATAGTATCCCCTTTCTCCCCAAGACGGCCCCCACGAGTTCTTTATGATCCAGTACGGCATTTTCGTCTTGAAGATTGGGTACGCTGAAAAGAAATTAATAAAAGTCATCACTATCAACCATATTAAACTTATATAGAAATATGTAGTCTAGAAAAAAAAATTGACAGATTTTATCCTTTAACCCAGGGGTAGGGAACCTTTTTACCGCCAGGAGTCATTTGGATGTTTGTAATAACACCCGCAGGCCGGACTCAGATGGTCAGACCTCTGATGAGTCCGCAACTCAAATTATACATGTATTCGGGACATAAAACTGGTTTTAACTTAAGAATGAATCTGTATGTGAGTTCACAAGCTTAAATTATCATTGATATTTTTATACACCATATTTTTTTGGCTGTGGTACTTTTAGCAGACCGGACCAAAGGTGTTTGTGGGCCAGACTAAAGAGCCTCGAGGGCTGGAGGTTTCCCACCTCTGCTTTAACCCTTGGTATGTGCGCAGCAAATTCTAGTCCTACAAATGTTCCCAGGGATGTCACCGATTTGGATAGGGACTATGGCATTCTCAATTTGGGGTATATTGTGAGGCAAGGAAGTGGGGAAAGGAAGAAAGTTGGAAAGCAGCTGGCTATTCAGATATAGTCACTAAACACATCTCTAAGAAATGTCGTTGGTACAGAGAGTATCTATCACTCTGGAGCTTGGGGCAACCTCAATACATAATAATATTATGGTATCATTTTAATTAATGTACATTAGTGTGGAGTGAACAATTTTTTTTTTTAATTTCGCCTTTTCCATATTACCAAACAGTGCCTTGGTAGTATATTTTAAAGTACACAAAATATCATCAAATTCTTTCTTCATCTTGTGGAATGATCTGCCAGCCTGTTTCTTCCCTCCTACAACATGGGTCTCTTCAAGACCTAGGTTCACTCCTTCCTATCCTCTAAAAGACCCTCCACACAGCATCCCAAAGATGACATAGGCCTTGAGGGAAATTATTTCTCTCAGGGCCTGCTGTGTGGAGTTAGTGTAAAAAAAAAGGGTGGCAGACTGACCTGAAAGTTTTGCAAAAAATGTGATTTTTTCAGAAGTTGCATTTAGACAGGCACCTCAGTGTGTGAAGATTAACAGCGCAAATACATTCACCTATCTAATTCCCTCCTTCTTCCACCCGACCTTTGACACACTTTTGTTGAAATAACCGCCCAAAATCGATTGCGACCTGTTTGTAAAATGCCTAAAACAAGAAAGGATTGATCGTATCCTGAGCTTGGTGACCAAGAAAAATAAAAAGATAATATCGACTGCTCCAAAGCAGAGAGAATTAATTCACTTCAGGTAAGCCTTTTGCAGGAAAGCCATTTCAATGTTAATCTTGTCAATATTCTTAGGTGAATGTTAATTTTTTAAATTGAATATGTATACATTTTCTAAATTTTTTAATATTTTGCTCAATATGGCACTAATTTATGACTTCCAGAATGGAAGCAAGTCGAAAATTGATTTTTTTTAGTTATTGTCCATTTTATATTCAAAAGGGGTACCTAAGTCCAAATTATTGAGTTTCTTAATCTGAGATTTTACCTATTACAATAATGTGTAATGTGTATCAGCGAAATATTAGATTAATCAAACATGCACAGCCTTTTTTGTATGAATACCACAAAAGTTCCAAGTTCCAACAAAAACTAAGTTTTCCTTTTAGCTACTATAAATTTCTTTAAGTATTTGTTCTTACGATAATACTGGGTTAGTCTATTTACAATTTGCTTTTAAGATTTAACAGGAATAGAGGTTTTATTCCACAACTTTTTTTAAATCAATTGCAATTATTGTACAGACCTACTTCCTACACAGAAGGATCTTTTCCATTGAAAAGCCACAGCAACTCATTTCTAATTCGAATCACAAATAATACTTTATTATATCTGTTTAGGTTGGTAACACATTGTATTTTTATTTTTCTTGGTCACCAAGCGCAGGATACGATCAATTCTTTCTTGTTTTAGACATTTTACAAACATGTCACAATCGAGCTTGTGCGGTTATTTCAACGAAAGTGCGCTCCGCGTTGATGTCTGTTTGTGACTTATTCACTACACCTGTGAAAGCGCAAGATAGTTGCAAAGGTCAGGTAGAATAAGAAGGGAATTAGATAGGTGAATATCAAATGTATTTACGGCATTAAACTGGACAAACCGAGGTGCCCGTCCACTTGCAATTTCTGAAAAATATCTTTTTTTAAAAACTTTCGATGATATTTTATGTACTAACGAGACACCGAATGGTAATATAGGAAAGACGAAATTCGAAAAAAAGTTTTTCCACTCCACACTTATGTACATACATGTGAAATAAATCATATAAATTAAATTAAAAAATACTGTCCACTCCAGGTATCTAAAATGATCTCTAGTCCTAGAGCTAAGGAATTCACTGCTCTGCCACCGAGGTCGCCTGCACAAATAAGTTTGTGAATCTGCATTCATATTTAATTACTTAACGATAATACTTGGATAATTTACATGGCATCATTTTTTTATGAAATATCGCCTGACAGTTGGTTAAAGCTTAGCATTATTTGTAGAATAGATCATAAGACATTATATTTATTAATGACATACTGTGTATTCCATAACCGACAATAAGGACCCCATGATCCAAGCTTGAAGGACTGCATAAGAACTTCAAAGGGTGCGAGACTCCTCCCATGTAGAACTGCATTGCATTAGCATTGATTCCTGTGCAAAAAGAATATCCATTTTAGATTATAATCACTAATTGCAACCAACCGCGTTGCACCAATAACCTTTATTTTTCTTTGTGTTTTCTGACAAGGATTATGTACAAGAAAATAATCAACCACACGAAAATCTCTTAAGATGATCCAATTTTGTGATGAAATTCCAACATAAATGAGTGACATTAATAACATTCATAAATTCAAAAAATAAATAAGCATGTTAGCAATAAACATTAATTCGCATCATGTACACTATTATAAGTTTGCATATTAGAGCAGACAATGATGCTTAACTCGAGATTAATTAATAATAATAATATTTCTTCAATAAATGCAAATTCACTTTGTGACATTATTTTTAATTAAATAATAAAAAAATATTTTGTTTAAACCACTATTTTAATAAATAAATATCTACATGTTTCAAAACAAATTGTTTCTCCATCAGGATACAATATGCACTGAAAACAATGATTTATACAGTGTTTGTTTACCTATGGAGATGGGACCGTTTTGCACGAGCCACTTCACCATGTCATCTTCATTGGAAGAGATATTAACTGCCCCGGTTATCTGAACACGGGTCAGCGTCTTGTTGAAGTGACACTTCTCATCTTCGGCTTCATAAGGATAGTCATTCTCCAACTCCAAACCACCCAGTTCTTCAATGGCCCTGAAGAGGTTAATCAATATGATACAGTCCGTCAAGAAGAAAAAAATTGTAACTTTAAGATAACACTATAGTCCAAGTTAACATTTTTCACATCAACATCAAAGGGTGTTAAAAAATTTGTGGTACTTCCTGAAAGGAAGCACCACTAGGAAATTAAATATTTCAAGTTGTTGTTACTTTTAACACAACTTATTATGTTTTAACATGCAAGATAATTAATTGCATGGAAAAGTTTTTTTTTGTATTTTTGAATTTTTTTTTTATATGAATACCGCACAAGAGTCCCAACTGCTCCCAACTAATTCATTCTCCAATGCCCGAAGCGATTCCATTTGTGTCAGTCCCAGCCAGCACGGCCAAGCTGTCACTTTCACTAGTCAGGTGGGAATTTCCGAAGGAAACCGTACTCGGTAGGGTAGGGTGTATCTTTAGATTAGTATGGACATTTTTATTTTTAGATTTTGTTTTATGTATTAAATATGTATTTTTTTAGTTTTGACGAAATTTAAACTTAATTTGGGTGACTTTAAGCTCTATAATTGTTGTTCAATATAAAAAACTATTATTAATTAAATAAATTAGAGTATTCATGAGCAAACCAATTATCAATACGGATATTATGATAATGTTAACGCTCAATACTATTGCTATTCTTTGAGTTAGTTTCTAAAAAGGTATATAATTTTATTACCTATGGTTTATGGTTTACTATGAATAGAATATAAAATTATGTACAGTAAAGCTCATCCTTGTTTTGACATTTGATATTTTAACCTCAAATTTGGAGCGTTTTGGCAGGTTTTGAAAAATTGAAGCATTGAAAATTATTTTAAGTATGAAAACTAACATTAGAAAAAAAACTAAATATACTAGTATTTAAGTTTGAACCTCATTATTGGTAAAAAAAATGGACTGGAGTTCCTTATTATGTATTTCACTAGTAAAAAAGAGAAGAGAAGGGAACTAACGGATTTTAAGAGAAGGAATGTCAAATAGTTTTGATCCCGGTAACAGGCCCACGATCAACCAAAAATACCTTCGCAATTGACCAGTAGCGATATCGATCGACGCACTGGCCATCCATACTTTTAGAAGGCGTGTTTGTGTGCCCGAAGTAAGGCGAATTTTATCTTAATTCGGTAAAATTGATCAAACATTTTCAAATATGTATTGAAATTCTTACATAAACAAATAATCAATTTCACCAGCCTATGTGAGCCTACGAGTCGAAAAGTCTGATATTAATTAGTGTAATCAGTTTTCTTTCCAATCGGAATATATATCAGATTTCTATTAATTTCCTGTTTAGGTGGCTTCCATAAATGATGTCACAGGGTTTTCGTGAAAATTTTCTACTGACTCCCTCCCCCCTACGCTTGTGACATAATTTATGGAAGCCACCTTAGTGAACCTAAATTATTTTAAGAACACATCTACAAACTTGTGATGCAATCGGAGGCATTTGCGTTTATCCAAGCTCAAAACTTCATCAACGTATTGAATAAGAAATATTAAGCAACGGTGTGATCTCTAAAAAAATTCCAACTTTTTCATTAAATTTGAACAGTCCTCCATACTAGCGACCAAATTCTTGTAAAAATATTGCACAATCTAAGAATCAATCGAAGATCTAAGCTATAAATCACAAAAAATCGGAAATGCAGCTCTTCCATAGGCACTTTTTCATGAGATCTACATTTGATACATTTTAAAGGTTTCTTGTAAAAAAAAAAAAAAGTATTGTTTGGAAACTGACTTTCGAAATAATAAAAATCGACAGCATTTATTGGTTTGACCGTTGATTGGGTTGATACAGGGTTCTGTGGCCGAAAAAGTTTGGGAACCACTGGCTTAGATCTTCAATTGAATATTAGATTGCACAATACTTTTGGTCACTAATATATAAAGCTGTTAAATGTAGAGATTCTTTCAAACCTATAGGCATTGTCGGGAAGACCTCCATTGCATCCTTCGTCCAACTTGTCACAGTCCACCAGCTCCTGCTCCGATAGAGATAAAAGGTTCCCTGACTTGATTTTCCACTGGCCTTCCACATTTCCTGAAAAACCATTTAACACAATTTGCACAATGAAAATGAACAAGATTTTAACAGTAAATCCCAGTGCACACAACTCTTTTTTATGAGACCGGATAATTCAACACACATATGAATTGGCACATTTTTGAAAAGTGATATAATCATTATAATCAAGTATTTTCTTTTTTTTCATACTTTTCATGACTTTATATTACTTTTAAAAATTTTTACATTACATTTTTTTGCATATAACATTTTTCGGCGCGGGTACTATGGGTGATGCCGTGCTGCGTGTGTTCAGCAACCCATCTAACGTATAGTATCCTGTGCCGAAATTGCAGAGCCACAGCGAACAAGAACCTGACGTGTGCACCGGGCCTAATTCAAACGCCAATCTTTTGAAACACAGTTTTGAAATTTGTTTAGAATTTTATTTCCTAGAACCAATTAAAAAACCGTTTATAATAAAAATTTTAAATCCTAAATTGAAATGATTTAGGTTATTTAAAACAGCAAAATAATAATTTATATTTTGTTGAAAACAATAGTAAGCAGTTGGCAACTGGATGACTGCGCCATTGAGAAACTAATGAAAATTAATGAATCAACATTGTAATGAGTAAGTTCCCCTTATTTATTGTGAAAGCCATTTAGTCATAATATATTATCAAATTGTAATTCGAAAAATATACCAAAAATTAACACCAATCTGAACACCTAAAAATATATTATTTATAATATGTACATATATGCATTACATTTTTTTCTAAGTGGACAAATTAGTTACCTGTTACACTAAAAGCCCAGCAGCTGCCACAAGATCCCTGATTTTTAACAGCGGTGACCGCTCCTTTGTCCCTCCAGTCAAACTCAGTGGGCACATCTTTAATATCGGGTATCTCGGCCATGGGCATGGGAATATGGTTCTCAAGGAACAAGTCCCTTCGCAGACCCAAGTAATTAGCACGGAACTCTTTCTGAGATATATCAGCAAAAGGAGTAACACCATAATTAGCTGTCCCTAGCTCATTCAAGTTTAATGATTCTATTAGTTCCAAATTCATTCGGAATATTCCAAAGCGATGCTTATATTCAGTCCTATTGTATCCATACTCCCGGCCGTGGCGAGCGATAAAACTATCAAATTGTTTCTGGTCACTGACATATCTCTCTAGCCATTGCAATGCATTCATTTCACTCTCTCTCTTCTTACGAGTATTATTATCCATCTCACAATTGATCTCAATGTGCCTTCCATCTTCCAACCATTTCTGATCCCATATTGTTGCAACACACAGTTTATTTTGAGCACTGTCCAAGAACTGGCATTCTTCGGCGAAATTTCGAGTTTTTGGGCAAATGCTTTCTTTTACCGTGAATTTAATCCTAGTCAGAAGGCCTGAAACAATTTGCCAGCTGGCTGACTTGATTTCTATTATTTTGTGATGATTATTTGATGAAGATGTTAAGTCGTAATGAGAAAGAGACACTTGAGCTAATTCTCTAATATGTGGGTCATTAATGTCTGTATCGGTGACTCCTCCTACCAGAGAGTCACTTGGTGTAATAAATGGTGTTGTAGTAGTAGTTACTGGCAGAGGACTTTCTGGTGGAGGACTTTCCCGACTACTCCGAGTAGCGTTAGATTTGGTTGGTTTAATAGAAAAGCACTGTGATTTGATCACTTTTTCTTCTCCAGAATTCTTCACCTGTACTTGTACATGGCAGTTCTTTAATTTATCATTAATAAGCATTGATATGCATTGTTTGACATCTACGGATGATTCTTCACATGTTGAGAAGCCCACTCTAAGTTTCAGATGGTATATTGTGTAAGATGTGTGTGTTTCTTTTCTTGAATCAAGTATTTGCAAGAGAACTCTCTTTAAATTATCAGAATCGTAATGGTCCAATGCCTCCACAGCCACAGTAGCCAAGTGATGAATATTGTTTTTCTCATTGGCATCTGCCTTAAGGGTACTTCTTCGCTTGCGTGTGTATGGTACGGATTTAACAGTATCAGTTACGACCTCCTCTGATGATGATTTATTACTTTCTTTACTTTCACTACTGGATTTATTTTTCTTTTTTTCTGTTTTATTTACATTTTTTTCAGAAGAATGACTTTCTTCTGACGAAGAACTCTTTTGGCCATTCAGTTGGCTTGTTAACGTCTTTTTCAAAGCTTCTTTCGCAAGTTCCTCTCGGGTCTTTCGAGGAAATTGTTGCTCGATATTAGATTGAATAACCGTTTGGTCCGGAACATTAAAAGTCTTAATGTGTCGTTTTACAGGTATTTGATATTGGGAATTCGTGTTGATGATATCAAAACCATAAAAACTTAAGAACCCATCGAGTGCTTGTTTTTTTTCATCAGATATAGGAGCCGGAGCAGCGACATTCACATCTTCTGTTGTGATCTCAGGTTTTTCAAGAATTTCCGGTTGGTATGAATTAGATGGTTCTTTCTTAGTATCAATCAAAGGAGCCTGATTTTCTGTCAAATGATCAGTAGCTACAATCTGTTCAATAGATTCAGGCAAAGCGTCGGAAACTGGATTGAGTTGCTCTGCAGGGTTATTAGTATCAGAATATACTTCGGTAATGATTTGATCTTCTAAATCTGAGAGCCTTTCTGGAGAAAGAACTTCAAGTTGCTGAGGTTTGGCCGCGAGTAGCTCTTGATTTTGAATTACTTTTAAAATATCTTCCGAGTTATCAGACGGGTTGGGAATGCCGCTTTTACCATTTGACGCCGGGTTGAAGTTCACATCCAATTCATTTTCCAAAGAATTCTTGGTTTTACCATTTCCATCCCCCAGAGGAGACAAAGCCTCGCCGTTGTCCCCAAACGAGTACTGCTCCGTGCAATTATTAAACATGACAGCTCGGAACCTAGAACCGTCAGCCAATTTGAGCCATGGCTTTTCTAAGAATGTGACTTGGCATACTTTAGTGACGGTGTTTTCACTTTCACATTCATTAGTTTGCTCATTTCTGACACAAGAAGTGGAGTCAACTTCTAAAAGCAAAATATAGCGCACACCGTTCACAATCTGCAAAGAAAGAATTAGGAATTTATTTATTATAAAAAATTTACTAACTTATTAATTCGAAATCGTGTGCATACCGGGTAGTAAATAAGAGATAGCAATGAAAATAAATAAATAAAAATCAAACTTGGTAATTGTAAATGTACCACCCTGTTTGGTTTGAGTTTGTGTTCAAACTCAAATACCCAAATTGTCAAATGAAAAAAAATTATGATGTTTTGCTATGCTCATACCACCATAGGGTTTTGTGTATACTGCTTGCTCCATCAGTAATAACCAAACCTTTTTTTTTGTTTTTACTAGAGATGTAACGATACAGATATCGATATATCGGCCAGACTGTATTCGCCAATAAAATGTTCAAAGGTTGGTTTTTTCACGTTCATCTTTAAATTAAACCTCGATAAATGACAACATTCTCATTTATCTTAACTTTAATTTTGTTTGAGGCTCTAGTTCTGTTAATATTTTCCTTTCAATTTTAAATAAATTGAAATATCATTTATCTTCATCTTCCTTACCTTACCATCTCAATTTACCCCTGGACATCTTGTATAAGTACTTCATTGTTTTAAATGATAAATAAATAAACAACAAAGACCAATTTTGTAATCTATTGAGTCATACAGTCAGACTACAATAATCGGTACCGGTATCGGATCGGCAAAAACAAATGTCGTTACATCCCTAGTTGTTACCTTGTTCTTTATAGAAAAAATAAAAGTGTTTTAACCTGAGCCTGTCTCTGAACCCTAAGAACTTTCCTCAGGCTGTGCTTCTCGTCAGGCAGGTGCCTGTCCAGATGCTGCAGTGCCCCGCCCACTAGGTCCGGTACTCCTTCCGCGTTGGGGTTAATGTCCGTGGGGCAATCGGCACACCAGGAACCACCTGGGGTGCGACGCACAGCCACAAACTGCTCACCGGAACCCACCTGCCAACAACCAAATATTCTAATTATGTAAATCCTAAATTTCTTCATTCGTTTAATGAACAATATGCAATACCGTAAGAGTTTTTTTAATATTTTATTTATTTATGGTCACATGAGTTATAAGAGATCACATGAAAAGTTAATAGAACTATGATATTCAGATGAGTTCACTAAATATAGTACAACCTAGATGTTACGAAATTTCTTTGCTTCACAGCGCTTTTAAGAAACAACGAAATTATTCAACGATTTATTAGTTTTTAATATAATCCTGTCAGAATATGATATGATATTGCATATTAATACAAAAATGTTGATGTTTCCCTTTTTCAATATTATAATTATATACTAACAAAGTTAAAAAGGTTTTTTGTCAAAAAAATTTCATTTGTGATGCGGTTCTGATAAATAGAGAATACATTGAACCAAAAAATCAGTTAGGTTTCTTACACAGTCTAAAAAAATAAAATATATATATATATATATAATTATTATATATATATTGAGAAATGAATCGTTAAAGAATTTTTTATATTTATAAATAAGCTTACAGTTTGATCATTCAATTGCAACTCATGGATGAGCTCGATAACTGGAGAACCATTCTCCGTCTTCTGAGAGATATCATCATTAGTCGGTTCGTCTACTTCCTCAGAGACTGTCTTTTGGGCGTTAGGCTCACACTTAGTGCTTCCATCCAGGACTTCCAAACCTTCCGAGCCGTCGCTCTTCTGCTGCATTTGAGACTTGCATTTTAATGAATCAATGTCGCATTGCTGCTGACCACATGATACATTGATGATGGTATCCACATTGTATATCCCTCCATCCTGCAAATAATAGTAAAAAATCAGTAAAAGTCACAAAATAGGATTAAATGAGAAACTCGATGATTCGAGGTGTGCTTGGCATTGAAACCCTGGCAATTCCAGAGAAAAGATGTCCAGTTCAGTCAAAGGCTGCGCGAGGAGAGACTTAACCTGCAATGAACGGAGGTCGCTGAACAGGGACGCCTAAAGGCACTTTGATGAAGCAATGGGTCCTCAACCCGAATAGGATAAGGGGAAGAAGATGCGATGAGTTACATATCTAAATTACGATTAAAGGCAAACAAGAAAAAGCTTTTATTCAGTATGTAGTGTCATTGATCCCCATTTGTTATCATTCATGAATGAGAATGTGAGATCCATTATAATGTATGTATACATCAGGGATGGCTACACTTTTTTTCTAGGAGCGACTAGTTGATAAAAAATTGTGGCGAACGACTGATTATAATTATTCACTTGTAATTATATCATGAGATAACATTAAAAACCCAATGCAAATCGAATATGTATATATATTTTGAAATTAGATATTTTACACATATTTAAAAAAATAAAATAAAAACAATACAAAAACATCATTACAATAATATAATGTATTTCACTAGTAAAAATGGGAAGAGAAGGGAACTAAAGGATTGATTTTAAGAGATGGAATGTCGAGTAGTTTTGACTTGTTTGAACAAGAGTACAATATATTGGTCTGCGATCGACCAAAAATACCTTCGCGATCGACGCACTGGCCATCCCTGGTATGCATATTACATTCAATTACATGGAGTAATGAAACAAAATAATATTATGTGTAAAATATATTTGTGACCTAAGCAATAAAATTATTGATATGATAAAAACATATTATAAGTTGTAATTATTGACATTTTTGTAGAAAGTAATCACTTTGAGAATTGGCATTATGAATAATATAAATATGAAATAAAAGACAACTTATAAATAATTAGATACATCGTCGCCATACTGCTAAAACTGAATAACTGCAAAAAATGGTTTTTTTTTTATAATCGAGTTCTTTTCGTTTATAAATGACATTCCACATTTTTGTATTTACATTTATACATTTTGTATGTGCATAGTGGATAAAACTCTTCATTACAAAATGACATTCCACATGTCTACTAAAAATGTTTTTTTGATATCAGCTGACAAAAGTTGAGTATTTTGGTTTTTACGTGTGATACCTTATTTTTCTCTTTCAAAATCACAAAAAATACATATTGTTTTTAATAGATAAAAGGCATTTTTATTACGACAAATACCTAACATCAATTTTATTAAAAAAAAAAAATTCAATAAATTGCTAAGGAGATGTTTAAGAAAACCAAGAGCTTCAAATCACTCTCCTGTATAATTTGTCCGTTGTCAGTTATACAGTTTTAGCAGTATAGCGATGTTTGAGAATAAAACAGTTTGTTAATATGCATGTTAATTTCTTTTCACTAAACTACGCGTAATGATTATTCACATGTAATTATGTCACGATAGTGGTGTTGAGGGTGTTTACAAATTAAATACAGATATCAGGATTTTACCTATCAAAAACAAATGCATCAGTAAGCGCATTTTTACATAAGAAAATAAAAATGAAATAAAAAATTGTATTAAAACTAAACCATTAATAAACACATTGAAAACTTGGCTAGCTGAAAGAAGCTATTTGTGTTAGAAATAAGGAAATATTATTTTATTTAAGATTTATTGCTTTCGTTTGTTTTTATTTTATTCATTTTTTTAATATATTTTTGCAGAAATATTTTAGAATAATATTCTTGTTAAATATTTATGTTTTAATCTTGTTACATATGTTTTTTATGTTTTTATTTTACATACGAGGTGTGTTCAAAAGAAAAGGTGAATTTTGAATTTTCGCGGGTTGTGTACATTCGATTATCGAATTTTTTTTTTGTTATGTTGGTACACATATGTTTATCATATGTTAGCATTATCAGCCATTTTGGATTAGTGGTTTGTTTTTGACAACTGGAAAGGTTAGTCACGTTTTTGCGTGTTACTTTTGAAAAAAATGGATCATCGTTTTTTACTTTTGAAAAAAATGGATCAAAGAATATGTATTAAATTTTGCGTTAAAAATGGAATAAGATTTAAGATTTAATGACGATGAGCGTCCTGGAGTCGCAACCACGTCAACAAACGAAGAAAACATCGAAACAGTGAAGAAAATGGTTTTGGAAAATCGTCGAATCACTATTAGGGAAGTTGCAGAGGATGTTGGCATATCAATCGGCTCATGCCATGCAATTTTCTCGGATGTTTTAGGCATGAAACGTGTGGCAGCGAAGTTTGTTCCGAAATTGCTAAATTTTGAGCAAAAGCAACGTCGCATTAGTATCGCTCAGGAGTTGTTGAATGACGTCAACGACGATCCAGATTTGCTCAAAAGGGTCATAACTGGTGATGAAACGTGGGTATATGGTTATGACGTCGAAACCATGGCCTAATCATCCCAATGGAATCACCAAATAATGCACCAGCTCACACATCAATGCTCGTTCATGATTATTTGGCCAAAAACAACACCGTAATCATGGCTCAACCACCGTATTCACCAGATTTGGCTCCCTGCGACTTTTTCCTATTCCCGAAACTGAAGAGACCAATGAAAGGAAAGCGTTTTGTCACAATTGATGAGAGATAAAGTCAGAATCGAAGAACGAGCTGATGGCCATACCGAAAAGCGCATTCCAGAAGTGCTTCGAGGATTGGAAGAAGCGCTGGCATAAGTGCATTATATCTGAGAGGGATTACATTGAAGGGGAGAAAATGGATATTAATGAATAAATAAATACTTTTCGAAAAAATTCAAAATTCACCTTTTCTTTTGAACACACCTCGTATTTTGTAACCTTGCCTGTAAATTTTATGTTTTAAATAACAAGTTCCCATTAGAAAAAAAAAAGTATTTTATCGGGACTTTTTGAATTGTATTTTTTGTTGTAAAATTAAAAAAAAAAAAAAACAACAACAAAAAAACAACAATAAAAACAACAAAAAAACAACAAAAATGCAGTTATCAGGTTATTCCCAAACACCACCGATTTGCATAATGTGTTTATTAACGACTATGAGTTCATTATGTATTTTTAATAATTCGATATATTCTCAATGAAAAACCACAAACAAAATTATAATTCCCTTGTAGCTAGCTAACTCGGAAAATATTATTAACAAAGATGCTACATTTTTATACATCATTTGTCACAGGGATATAGCATGACATAGTTAACCTTGCAGTCTAATGTTGATTTTGTGGATATAAAAAATATATGAATTTTAAAAAAACCTGTTCTTTAGTTCCTCTTTCGGTCGCCTGCAAAGATAAATATGTCAAGCTGTACTACTAGTTATGAAAAATTAAAACATTTATTGTTATTATTTTACCATGAAAAAAAATTCTAGGAAAACAATTATTTTCATGTTAGCCATATATTGTCTCATTAGAGCAAGGATGGGTATAAAAAGAAAACTAAAACTTTTTGAATAACTATAAAAACAAAAATTTTTTGAATAACTATAAAAACATTTAGAATTTTCAAATACGATACACTTGTTGTCCTTTTCTCACTAATAACAATAGGTAGGCATTGAGCAAGACAAAAAGCTGTTTCCCAGTAATACTTCGCAAGAATATCGCTGCTGAGAGTGTATACAGATACACCAACACACACAACCCTAGAGTATACATAACTGTATATACTCATATACGCATAACTGGAGCATTTGGTTCCTTAGAACAGGCAATCTGCCTAGCTGGGAACTAATATCAACTTGACAAGACATAATAGCACTTGTACACATTTTTATTATTTTCAGTTGTTTAAATATTCTCAATTGTCAGTTATTATACAATATTATGTACTTCCTATTATTTTATATGCTACATAAATGTATCTATGTAATGTAATATATAAATAAATAAATAAAAATAATAAATGTGCTGTTAGCATCAACTCTAGTTGTGAACTTCTAATATTTAAAATCTATTATTTGAAATGTATGTTTGTCTGTCAATGAAACATTACAAAATCTTTCAGGCATTACAAATAAATAAAAACATATGTATATACATATCGACGGTTCCAATGAACAATATCGGATGTGTAAATTGGTAACTTTGCATAAGAGCTGTAGTAGTTGCAATAATATGCTTTTCCAATGAAATAAATAGGTTTTATGCAAAATATCAAAAGCCACACTATATTTCTTTATTTCAAAAACAATAAAAATGTAGACGTGAAACTCTAAACACGCAGAATCGAACTTTAATAAGAAGTTACCATTTGCACATCCGACATTGTTCATTGGGACCGTCCATATATACAGAGTCAAGAAGGTACTCGATAGCAGACGTTACATGTACGCTTCAGAGTGAAAGTTATGTCACACTTCATTCTAATACGAGCTTCGAAACATATATGTGAAGTCAAGCGACGCGCAGTCCGAACACCCAGATCTCCCGTCAGTGAGACGCGTCAGTTTTGTCAGCGATTAGTGTGCTATTTTTTGCACGTAAGCGTTTGCGCATTTTTAATGTCTTTTTACCGACTGTTTATGGAAAATTAAAAGTAAAGATTTATTTACCTACCATTATACCAGTGGAAACTTTAAAAATCAGGTATATGATAAGCTTGTGGAGTTTCGTAAAGGAATTTTTCATGTGAACCGTGATTTTTTGACAAAAAATTAATAATCTCTTCTAAGCGCCTACTTCATACATTGATTTGTACGTTTCTGGAATTAGTATACTTAATGCCAATGCAGAAATAACAAATCTTCGAAAGAACAACCAGCCGCTAGTGTTAAGGTGGTAATGTGATGTTCTTGTTCTGACATGCACCTTCTCATAACAGCATTAATCAATTTTTTAATGAACCATTTCAACTATCTAATTTTTTTTGTGTAGTGGTATCTTCTGAGCCAATTCTTTTAAAATTCGTAAATGCCCATAGAGATGTCTATGTCTCTCGGTCAGTGACTGAGTTGGCATCACGTCTGGGTCTCACCCAGGCATCGTGAGTTCAATTCCTCGGCCGGCTAAGTCCTCCATCACAACACAAGCAACATCTTCCGTTTACTGTTATGGAAGTAGGAGATTTCCAAATATTGTCAGGTTATTTGTAACCCGGAAATGTTTCTTTCTTTTTAAAAAAACAAATGATATCTATGGAAAAAAAATTGAAGCAAAACTTTGAACCGTAGGACGTATCACGCATCACACCACAATTGACTCTAATCTCTGAGAAATCCCTTTACACATACACTTCCACGGGGAGGTCAGTCGATGAAGGCATCAGCCCTCCCGCAGAAGTGTGGTGACTTTTTTTACACAAATTATAACGTTTCGTGTGGCGTATCGGCGGGCGTTTCGGAGCAAAGATCGAGAAGCTCAGTCGGAAACATACATGAGGGATACGCTATTAAAGAACTCACAATATCTTTATAATTCCTTATATACTTTTATCTAGTACATGTGCAAGCTACTTAAAAAAACAAAATACATTATATGATTCACAGCAATATTAATATTTAATTGAATATTAAAAAATAATGCAAGAATTGTGTAATAAAGTGTTCTAAGAAACAAGGAAAGCCTTGAGTATGCAGTTTTATAGTTTCACAGAAATCTGATGTAATAATAGCTAATAATGTGAGCATACTGCACGCGTCAATTAGGAATGTAAATACCACAGAATAAAGAATACACACTTGAAGTGCCTTCCATGTAGATTTAATGGAAGCCCATATGCTTTTGACTTAATACCTTTAGGTTCTAACTCATATAGCATGCGCTCTATCTCCCTTACACTTGCCTGATATTGTATATCACCGTCCCATTCGAATTTCCTTTTGGATCACGAAACACGCCCACATCACATTTCTTGTGGTCTTCTTTATTCTGTGGTAAATACATATGTACTTAAAAAATATTCTTATTTGGAAAGCATATAAAATTGCCATCCTATATGCGGATCTGTAAGGAAAAAAATTACAATGACATGATATAGGTACACTTAATTTCACCTGGATTATAAAACTACCAGAATATAACATGTATACAGCCAAACCTCTATACACCTATATAATATCTTAAAAGTTCTTCCATAGTTCCTTTGCACACAGTAGACATTTGTCACATGAGAACGGGTCGCTTTTACGACTCGTTCCTGTGTTCAACAGCTCGTCTGTGGAATGATCTGCCGGCCTCTGTCTTTCCTCCATCCTACAACATGGGTCTCTTTAAGACCCAAGTTCACTCCTTCCTATCCTATAAAAGACCCTCCACACAGCATCCCCAAAGATGATATAGGCCTTGAGGGAAATTATTTCCTTCAGGGTCTCCTGTGTGGAGTTACCGTAAAAAAAAAAAAAATTAAAAATTTTAAATTAAAAAATATATATTTTGTTTATTTAATTATATAACTTAAGTACTTCCTACATCTGTCTCTATGTCTGTGAGACAGACACTGAACATGCCTGTATAATTTTATATTTTATCAAAATTAATAAATAAAATTAAAAAATTATATTCTAGATATGTTCCATGGAACAATGTATAAAAAAAACACAGTACATTATTTACAGGAAAATGGGGGATAGGTTCCATGGTATAAAAATCGCTCCAGGATGTCAAAAGATAATAACATTATTGTTTACTCCTACAAAAGTGCAAGAATTACAGCATTGTTTATTTATTATTGAAGTAGAGTGGACTACTATTAGAAGTATTTCAGACCTTGTAATGAATTCAATTGATTATATCGCCTGTTATTCATACGGAGATAATAATTGCCCACAAGCAGGTTATCTTATATGTGAGGATTTATAAGTTTTCCTCTTTAAGTGTTTACAAAGAAATATAGCTTTCCTTAAAAAACATAAGAGCAAAAATTACATTTTTTGTTTTGAATCTGCAATACACGGTTCTTGTCATAAAATAAAGATTTATTAAAAATTATGTTTCTTTCTCTTTCCATGGGTACCATTCATTTTCCCGCCTGTTAAATTCAACTCCATCGGTTTTGTTTATTACAATTTAAAAAGAATACACAAAAATGTGAATGAAATTATTACTTGAAAGTACCTACCCCAATTTTATTACTGTGTGTAAAAAAAGGATATAATGTGGTCGAAAATGGTTTTATAGATATAATACATGAACAAGAATGGTAGAAAATACAACAATTTTACCCATTTTAAATAAGATGAGATTCACAAATCTCTATCGGCAAAGAGAGATCAATACCTCAGTTGATACTAACTGTACCTGTATGGGGTAAATTTACGTTTGAGGCAAAAAAAAAAATCAGGAATGGCTATTCTATCTCATATTTTTATATGAATACAGTACAGGTACCATTATCTTTGAAAGGGTCCCAAGTCCCAACTACATGAATATATATTTAAAAATGTGATACGTGTCTTCCTTATCTTTTATGTGCGAGGATATGTAATCAAAAGGACACTATATTAAACCCGTAGGACAGGTAATAAATCATTACGCTTACAGCACTAGAGATGAGGAAATTGTTTTTATTTTTCTAATGATTTAGGACAGTTGAAAACAATAATATTTTGTAATTTAATAATACCATGTTTACAAAAACATTACACCATATTGACCAAAAACTGACTTACATCAGTTTATGGAGTTGTAATACAAAGTATGCTTTTTTTCTAATAATGCCAAACTTTTAAGCGGTGAGTACTATTTAAAAAAATTCATTCAAGCATATTCATTATTTTCAAAGATACATAGCAAGTGTAAAACGAAAAAAATATATTTTTTCAATGTGTCCCTTTTTTTTTACTGTAACTCGACACAGGAGACGTGGTTTTGTGGCGTCATAATTAATAAATTAATAAGTATTACTTTAAAATAAATTAATAAGAAGTGCTTTAAAATAAATTAATAAGAATTAGTTTAAAATAAATTAATAAGAATAACTTTGTTTACACCAGTTTTCATCCGGATAATCTGCATACTGATAAGGAAAGCTTTGCTTTCATAACATATAGATATTTATATATTAAAACAGTGGTGTAAACATAGCAATTTTTTTATATAATGTAAATTATCAATAAAATCATATAAAAAAGTCATCGCAATGTGGATTAACCTCAGTTTGAAAATGGTCTTGAATGCCGAAACAGCTGTCACAATAATAAAAACTAAAATACTTGCAGAAACTAATAACATTATTAAATTTGATTTACATTAAATTTTTTTTTAAATTATGTAGTTCTACGAATTAAACACAAAAACAATTAATAAAGTAATTCTTATTAATTTATTGTCTTCATAACGTTTGCAAGTTAATTATCACTCAGTTCTCTCAGCAATGTTTTTATGTGTTAATTTGTTTTTTTATTTATTAATTTGGTAGGGCATTATATATATGAGGTTATAACTTTGCAGCCTGTAATTTAATATTTTTCTATATTTGTAAAAAGCATTAACTTTGTGGCTCGCCATAATTTACAATAAAAAACACATAAATTTGTTGTAGACCACTTTTATCTTTATTAAAAGTGGTCTACAACAAATTTATGTGTTTTTTATTGTAATATTTCTCTATCCTAAAGATGTATTCAATTTAGGAATAACGAGTTATTTTGGCTTATTGCCATGGTTGAGTATTTACGTTGGACAGCGGAGTAAACAGATTTTATTCTAGTTTTAATAAAACATTTTTTGGTGTAAAGTTTTTGTACATTGAAAACTTGAAAATTTTTAAATATTTCATCCAACAGATTTCCAACCGGAACTTTCGGAATTGTCTTAAGAACGCCCTTTTGGGCTATGTTGAGCCGTTCTGTGTGAGTGCCCAAGTATAAACGGTAAAGTTTGAGAAGAATTTGAAATTTGACGGCCTCCATGGTCGAGGGGTAAGGCTCTCGACTACGAATCCGAAGGTCGCGGGTTCAAATCCCGGCGTGCGCAAGTAAATTTTATTCAATTAATTTGTGCTCTTTCACAATTAATTCATTTAAAAATAATATATAGTATATTTGCGCACGTTCCAGAGTGGAAGATACTCTCAATATCGCCCTGGAGAAAGACCACCATTCAGAATTGAAACATTGCTTGAAATGGCTTTTAGCCGTATTTGGTGAATAGATCTGAATAGCCAGGTATTTCCCCACCTTCCCCTTCCTCTTCTCCTTCCCCTCCCAATACCTTCAGCCTCACAACATTTCCCCAATTAGTGATGCCATAGTCTCACTAGCTCCAGACGGTTGGGAGCAGTTGGGACTCTTATGCGATATTCATATAAAAAACAATTTTAAAAATGTGGAAATTGGCATTCATGCAATGGGTCCCCAACCCGAATAGGACTAGGGGAAGAAGATATATGTATGTAAACGCAATACTTTTCTAGCCAAAATACACACAAGTAGGTACTGTGAAGACCTATTTGAGACCGTGTGCTCATTTCAGTATTTAAAAATATAGCAGGGACCAAAAAACACTTGATACAATGCAAATAATAATATTTAATACTGTCTAGGAAAACAGTATGCACACAACACAATGGACCTAAATTAAAGAACAGAAGTAGTACTATAATTGAATTTATAATATAATTATATTCTCGAAAGAACTATACGACAATTAATTATGTATGATAATGAAGGCCGTGGGAAGCAAATTTGCATTCTCAAATTAATAGTAAGGTGATTCATAACTACTGAAGATAGATTGGAAGATTATTTATGAATCGTATTTTTTTTTTTTTTTAATAAAAGTTGAGGTCAATAATAAATTTAATTTTTTGTACAATAAAATTGTAAAAATATCTTGGATGTTGAAAAAAATAAATTACTATCTTTGTTATGGTAAACCACATCACCCAAATGATAACCTTTGTGATAAATTATATCACACTCGGAGCAAAAACGTTGAGAGAAAGGTCACAAAGAATAAAGCTTACTGTTTTCTGCGCGTTAATTACAACACCTCCTTCGTATTTGTAAGTTTGTCCAGGAAGTCCATTTAAATGATCGATTAAGGTGACGACGAATTTATTGTCGGCGGTGACAACATTTTCTGCACGAATCACATTGATTATCAAAAAAGTTGTGACTAAGCATATCATAAACGACACGCGAGTCATTTTGCCCCACTTAATTAATGTATTGACTGACAATCTCTCTTTACTGGTGATCTCAGAACTCGTTCCGTCAAGTCGAGATGTTTACTAGTGTCAAAATTTCGTCAACACTCGTCAACTGGACTACCATAGACAAAATCCAGTGCTGCCGTTATAAGTCAAACCTAAATAATAAATAAGTACTAACATTTATTATTTCAAAACTCCTCCATGATGAATGTTTATCCGTAAGTGGAGCTTGTTATGTTCGTACGATTCCAGACGATTGGGTGGCCCAGTAGTGTGGCCGACGGAAAAAAATATATTAACCGAGTTTTTATTTTTTGACTTGGAATTAATGGCAATACTCCTTGTCTCCGCTGAGTGAAGCGGTTTCAAAATTTGAAATTTCGCTTTGGAAATCGTGCTTTATTTATTGTTAAGCTTTTAAACTTTATGATGGTTTCTGGTCCGTCAATAATGCAAGATACTAGCCTATTGTACAATTTATTCAAGGCCTATCTAGTCGGGGAGACGCACATGTTTTTAAATAGGTCGGTCTGTGAATTCGGCCATTGTGTATTGTACCAATGGGTATTAGGCCTTTCAGACGAGCGGGCGGCACAATACTAAAAAAGCCATGGCGTCAAAAGATTCGAGCATCCGGTCGTTCTTTCCTAAAGTTAGCAGGCTTGACTTTACGAAAGGACGACGAGATGGTCAAACCTTTCGACGCCATGGCTTTTTTATTATTAGACCCCCCGCTCGTCTGGAAGCCACTTATATTGATAATACGGTAGATAGCGCAGTGGGTATAATTCTAGGAATAACGCAAAAAGGTTAGGAACTGAAAAGCAATCTTAGCTAGTTACAATAAGTCATTTATTTTGATAGTCGTGGGGTTAGTCTTAAACTAGAGTTAATCTTAGTTAGACACAAAAATTCAATAAAACTAGATAGGCAAGTACTTAAATCTACTTGTAAAGTCTTTGTACTTAAAATTAACTAATTACTTCGTTAAATCTACATAAAAGGTTGTATTCTCAAAAATAAAGGTTCACTGGCTTATTTGTACGAAAAAGTTGTTTCTTAAAGTTAGAGATTCACTTGGCTAACAGGGTGGAAGAATTATCATGAGAGTCAGAGGCACTTCCCTTTACTGATGGCTGTCCAGGGTCCAGTGGCTGCTTTGTATGCAGAGTCCTCGCGTTCGTACTAGGTATCCAAGTACCTCCGGATCGGGAGTAGGTATAAATGCGGCGATAATCAGAGGCCTGGGCGGTCTCCGGGGTTTGATCTCCGAAGGGCGAAGATCAGTAACTTCCTAGGCAGAAGCGGGGGTTCACTCGCGGTGCAGAGCCTGGGCAACTTCTTCAATTAGACTGAAGCGTAACACTCATTCGCGGTACAGAGCCTTTGCGACTCTGCCGTAGATCTCCGAAGGGCGGAGATCGGACTTCCTTCTCGGATGGAAGCGTAAAACTTACTCGTCGTCAGAGGACCTGGGAGGCCTCTCCGAGGAGCGAGAATAGGAACCTTCCTGGCTGGAAGTTTCAAGCCAACTCTCCTTCCTGCGCGGAAGACTGAACCCGACTGTCCTCTCGTCAAAGAGCTCCTGTTGCCTGTCTACCTATAGGGATCTTTTTATTACCCGTATTGTTTTGCAGGCCGCTTCGCAGGGCGGCTCATTTCCTTTGAGGTTTTTATTGTTGTCCAATAAAATCTCAAAGGAATTGCCGACTTTCTAAAACAGTAATTAAGGTTGGTCTATTTTACGATGTAGTACTTTACAATCGTTTCCGGCTTGACCAACAATAGGCTCGGCTAGCCTTTGTGCTAATTTATTTTATGGCCGGTCCAGTTTGGGAATTATTATTACCTGAAATGCACATTTTAAAAACTAAGTATGTCTGTGAATTTGGTCATTTCTTATAGGTATTACACAAGGATATATCAATATCAAGCTATCATTTTTATTTTTTACCCATCGACATAGACGCCATAGATGAGATCATGGTATATCAGAGTGGTATACACGAGTGGCATATCTATGGGTATACAATATCTATGGTGATATATCTATGGACGGGATTGAGCATATTCTATGGGATTGAGCATCTTATATGTCAAAATCAAAATAGTCGAAACCAGTCGAAGCTCAATTTTTTTTATGTCTTTTCAATATCCATAGCTTTCGCACCTAGCCCCCTAATGTTGTCATTGTTTTCCTTATAATTATTAAAGTACACCATCTCACCTGATATTTTTTTGCTATATATCTTTTAAAAATGACTGAAGTTCAACTGCAGGAATTCAAATTGGACCCCGATTGCGAGCTGAGATTTGAGGTTGAATCCAAAAATGAAAAAGTAGTTCTAGAGGTTTGATATGCAAATGATTATTTTCGAAATTGTATGATTCGTTTTTTTGTATTCCGGTGAAGTTTTACAATTTAGACTCGTTTTTCTCTAAGTTTTTTCTTCTTTTAACCGACACTAAAAACCTAATAACCTATTTTGAATATGATGCAGTATTTTAATTATACATAAAACAGGTTCTTAGTTTGGATTTAGTGTAAAAACTAACCTCAAAATTCCATACAAAAACTTCAAACTGCTAAACTATGAATTTGTACGCATTGTTTTGCATCTCCGCCGAACGTAAATAGTTGTATTAAATATGCATATAAGCACATATTTCTTAATACGTACGAAATTAGTGAAAAACACTTTTATTAGTTTATGAGGAACAACTATTTCACTCAGCGGAGAAGCAAAATCATGCATTTTATTTCCTTTAAACCTTGTTAAAGTTTCATGTTTTTGTATGGCTTTTAGGTTAGGTTTTTTTTTATTTACGAGAAAACCCAAACTACGAACCTAATATATATATTATTAACTAGGTTAGACTAGGTTTTCGGACTAGTGTTTTTTTTTTTCGTACTTTTAATGACTATCACTTTTAAAAAGTGTGCCAATTCAAACATATGTTGATTTATCCGGTCACCGTAAAACTTTACTGTATTACCTACCACGTTTCCTGTTCTTGAGTTAATTCATATTATTGCACATTGTGCATAAATTTTGACAAAACTCAACAATAAAACATTCCGTTTCTCTAGGTTTGTGATTCTTATTACTAATGGGCAAGAAAGATCATGTCATAATTTTTTATACAGCCTACAGGGGATAAAGAAAGCAGTTTTGAAATGTTACATTCACTTTTCAGGTTAAGAATGGCCTAGCTGAACTTTTCGGAACGGAGCTATTCAAGGGAAAACTTTATGAATTTCACACTGGTGCAAAAGTTGCTGTCTATACCTGGCAAGGATGCACTATTGAATTGAGAGGAAAAACTGAAGTCAGCTATATTGCGAAAGAAACCCCCATGGTAAGCACTCTTCTTAAAAGGAACGGCTGCGCGGATTGTTCCAAACAAAACTTTATTTTGGATTTGTGGCCAAAATACTCACCTAAACCTAATGATCTTTTTTTTCATCAAAAAGTATAGTAAATATCTAGTAAGGATTAGAAGTAATTCATTTATTTTTGTTTTAGATTATAAAATATAGGCTAATGAAATATTAAAAGAATTGATTTTTCGCGATTTTAGAGGCACTTGTAACAATTATTTGGGGGCTAACAGTGATGTAAAAAAAACGTTCTACCCCGTCTACTTTGAAAACATAATGAAATATTTATTTATTTATTCTTAAATTTAATTATGAAAAAAAAAACTTTTTTTTTTTAAAATACTATAATAAAATACTTTTTTTTTTAAATATTATATTAAGTTTTATGGTGGACTTTAAATTAAATTAAAAATTACCAATTTACATTGGAACACAAATTTGCAGCACATAATTTAAAATACCGACCTGAAAAAACATTTCTTTTTTAAAT
Organism: Halesus radiatus; assembly: GCA_022606495.2. Lineage (NCBI taxonomy): Eukaryota > Metazoa > Arthropoda > Insecta > Trichoptera > Limnephilidae > Halesus > Halesus radiatus. The sequence continues at coordinate 153,820 of JAHDVE020003555.1, forward strand.
GTTTTATTTTTGTATTTTTATTTACATAATCATATTTATATAGAAAATACAATTTTTTTTAAATATGCAGTAAACCCCCAAATAATTTTCTAAGTTGTCTCTAAAATTATGAAAATTGATTTTTTTTTATGGCATATACTTCAAAATTTAAAACAAAAATAAATAACATGCTTCTCATCCGTACTAGATATTTACTAAACCTTTAATTAAAAAAATATATCATTCAGTTTGGATGGGTATTTTGGCTTCAAATTCATAATTAAGTTATGTATGAAACAGGTAACACAACCGTTCCTCTTAAAAGATCAAATTTGAAAAATATAGCAAAAGTTCCTTTTCTCAGTATTTCAACTCCTTAGAACAGGGGTGAGGAACCTTTTTGCCACCGAGGGCCGTTCAGATGTTTGCAATATCACCCACGGACCGGACTAAGATTTTCAGAAGAACGATAAGTGGTGGTTTGGGAGAGTTGTTGATATAATTATTACAACCTAACCAAGTACCGATTCAAATTTTTTTTGGATTTTATATTTCACACCTCACAAGAATTAGTTGAATAACAAAATGGAATAGTGCAATTAATGTATGTCCAAACTTCATGTTCATAAATGGTTTTCCTCCGAATTTTGTGGCAGATGGTCTGCAACAAGATTTTTATGACTACACCCGGAACCCATTAATGGATATCATTGAGTTTTGAGTACCATTTTTTTGCCTTCGGTGCTTTAGCCAGCCCAATCAAAGAGCTCGCAGGCCGGAGGTTCCCCACCCCTGCCTTAGATTAACAATGTTCCATCTTTGTCCAATAATAGACTCTATAAAATCTGCTTTAGAGTTCTTTATCGCGTAACATTGCCTTGTCAGTTGGAACTTTATTATTCCAAGGGGTTTATTTTGAATTATTATTTTTCAGGTGGTATATCTGAATGTGCACGCTGCTCTAGAGCAGCACCGGACAGAAGCGGAACAAACGGGAAGCCGCGGACCAATCACAATGGTGGTGGGACCATGCGATGTAGGGAAGAGCACCGTTTCCCGAGTGTTGCTCAACTATGCAGTGCGCATGCGTCGGAGACCCATCTATGTCGATCTAGACGTTGGACAAGGACAGATCAGTGTCCCGGGGACTGTGGGTAATTAAATCTCATTTGCACCATTTTTCCTGTTCTTTCTTATCTGTGTTAAAACATGCCTATGTATGTATGTATGTAATTAAACATGCTGGCTTTGAGATACGTTATTGCTGATCCATCACAAACACGCTATATATTAGACAAAACAACAAGACAGCGAAACTTCAGAAACCTCATTACATGTATAAAATTTTATTTATTTAGTTAAGTATCAATATGGAAGGGAAACAGATTAAAGTTAAACATATACAAATAAAAATATAGGCGTTCATACAAAACAAATGTGTGCAGTGTCTCTGGCTCATTTGACACTCGACATTTGACAAAGCTCAGTTCACATAGGGTCAAGACTATTATAACTATTAATTTCTACTTTTATTAATTTATTTTATGTTAATGCAATATAACCAGACACAACTGAAAAACAGTCATTTTTTTAAACGAATTCTAGACGTGTCGACTCTTTTCCACAAACAAAACATAAATTGATTTTGAAAGATTGTTATTTTATTTAGCATAGTAAGTTTGAAATTTTGAAAAATTATGAATATATTTTTATGTAATAAGGTTCTTCCGTTGGTCGTTGCGCAGAATTTTACATTTTCAAACGAATGTTTGTTATAAAGCACACATATTTCGTATCACCTAATGATACAGCATTATAAATCAATACATTATCTAGCTTGGCTACTTTTCGGAAAGTCAATTTTACTTTAAATAAAATCATTAATAAAAAATTCCGAGCATGTGTTTTGCTACGAAACTCCTTCAATTTGTCTCTTGATTTATGCACGTACTAATCGATATATTTCAAAAATTTTTATTCACCCACTGTACTTATATATTATTAAATAATTTGACATACGTATTTAGAAAAAAAAATAATTATTGAAAAAGTACAATATTTTAATAAATTTACGAACTCGCGTTTGCCTATTTTATCTAGTTAGCACGATACTTATTTACACTGGTCAAATCGCCGCTAGCTGCCGAGAGCTGGCAGCGAGTAGACGTGTCTTCGCGTCGCTCTGATTAGCAACATTTTTTACGAATTATTTGGTTAAAAATTGACAGAAAAAGACGAAAGGAGAAATCTTTCACCAGAAAACACAAGTCACAACATCAAAACATTTTTTGAATTAATATTTTGTAGAAAAACATTAATTAGCGATATATTTAATAATGCACGTACCTTATATGTATAGGGTAGTCCGAACCAATCAATGGTATTCAGTCAGATTTTTTACTATGCCAAAAATATTAAACGGAAATAAACAGATATTGACATTTTTATTTTTTTTTTACACTTTTAGTTATTTACAGTATTGCGGGCTGTGGACGCATTTGCGCACCGATGTGTGAATTTTTTTTTACTTTTTCTATAAGTGAGTTTAGGTGAGCACTAACCGACTAGCCTAGCTAAGCAATTTACTGGTGCATTTCTTCCATTTATGGATATGATTGTCTGAAATGAGTTTTAAGTTTAGTTCTGAATTCTGTCGAGTCTTTGATCATTCAAATCATGCGCAGTTAATTCCTCATTATATAGTAATTGAGTTTTCATTATGTAGTAATGAGTTTTGCGATTTTGTTTTCTTTCGAAAGGGAAGTCTTATTTCATTTCTTCTTCATGTATAATGGTAATGTCTGTCTTGATGTTTATTAATTTTTTACAAGAATTCAGAATTTTGATGGATTTTTATTTGCACAAATGCACTCGTGCGATGCAAACCTTGAGCCCTGTATAGCTCGTCTATTCTAAATAAATCATAATCACAAAAAGGAACTCCAGGACTTTTTTTTTTTCTCGAGTTAGTTCTCATAGTTAAAATAATTTTCAAAGTTTCAATTTTTCAAAGCCCGCAAAAATGCTCTAAATCTATGGCCAGTCGGTTTTGATGAGTTTTGAGGTTAGAATATCATGTCAAAACAAAGATGAGCTTCACTGTACATAATTGTATATTCTATTCATGGTAAACTATAATTAAACATAATTAAAAAAAGTATGTATCTTTTTAGAAACTTCAACTCTAAGAATAATAATAGTATTGAGTATTAACATTATTATAATATCCGTATTGTTTTATCGTGAATACTATAATTTCTTTCATGAACTTAAGTTAAAATTATGCCAAAACTAAATAAATACGTATTTAAAATGCAAAAAAAAGCGAAAAATATATTTTTCATACTAATTCAAAAACTATATATATTAATTAAATTAGCTAAAAATATACGACCTGTGTTTCAAAATATGACTGCCTTAGAGCGCACTTATTATTTTTATAATATTCATATCCAAAATCCAAAATGGCGGAATTAAATAAAGTGTTAAATATGAAGTCTTCAATTGCTTGTCATTTAATATTAATTTTTGATTTTTTTTTTATTTTAATCAATAAAATTATTTTTTCCATAATATGTATGTTTTTCGATTTAATGATAATATCCGCTATCAAAAAAACCGTTTTGTTTAGTTTTGCTATTTGTAAAACAACAAATAAATTTATGTAACTTGTAAGGGAGAGACGAAAATATCAGAACTCATCCATTGAAATACTATACGAGATAAAGCAGGAACAAACTTGACGTATTCAAATGTCTTGTTGGTTTTGGGTATAGCTTTTTGTTGTACCTGAACGTACGGGATACGGCTTGTTGCGTTCGGGCGATAATATAGCAGCCGTATTGCGTACGTTCACATGGGTAGGACGGTTAAGATTGTTATTATTATTTTTCTTTTAAAACAATATTATTAAAAAATATTATCATATGTTTTGTTTTTTAATATAAATATTTATTATCAAATCAAAAAACTTTCTTCTTAGTTTCGCTATTTGTAAAATTGACAACAAAAAATTGTGTGTTCCTGCTTTTCCATTTTGAATGTAGGTACATATTACTGCACATTTTGTATGAAATAAATCGCGGTAGATGCATAATGCTATATATTTGGTTATTTGCCTTTTCATGTTTACGCACTTCCATGCACAAGACCTAAGTGACAACTTATTCGGTAAAAATGCTGGAATCGAAAATTCATCAATACTTTCATCGGAACCACACTGTACAAAACGTTGGTTCGCGGGACTGGAGTACACTGTAGTTTCGCCATCTCCCGCCGAGTGCGATAACCGTTTTTGATCGAAACATTGAATTCTGGCTCTCTGGTTATGCGGCCTTAATGGTAATTACTTTTTTTTTAAATTTCACTTCTTAAAGGTAAAATATTTCAGCAGCGAATGTGTTAAAAGTAAAAAATCGTGCAGTTAAAACAATTTAACCCTTTGAATTATGTCCTATTAATTTTTTTGCTTATCCTTTGGAACGCCGAGCTCCCGCCGCCTAGTATTAGTAGTGTGCCAAGGGTAAAATGAGCTAAACAGCTGAGTGTATTTTTGTAATAACCTACATATATTTTTCTAAAATGATGTTTTTGTAAATTGTACCGTCTTACCAGATAATGTGTGTAGATATTTATAAAAAACGTAAATATCAATCATAAGTAGCTTCCCCAGAATAGCTACTTATATTCAAAATATATACGAAAAGAAAGTATGTTTTTAGGGTGCCCATTGGATACGCCGGTGTTCAACAGATACAAATTTGGCATATCCGATGGACAAGTTAATTGCTTAGAATTTTTTCTACTTTGATTTGAAATATTTTTAAGCCTTGGGGGGCTTTTCTGTTAGTACGGATAAAACAACACAAAAATAATTTTGAACAAAATAAAAATACTAATGGATCCCAGATCGAGCATGACCGCCAAAATCGGAGCTATCGCTTTATTAGCAGTTTTTTTTTGACATGAATAAGGATTGCAACGTAGCAGAAAAAATAAAAGCCATATACGAGTATGTAGAAGATTCCCAACTATCAGAAAAAAAAACTTGGCTTTTTTAAATCTTTATAGTTACGGGAAAAAATCACAAAATTTGTGTTAATTTGATTTAACTTGTGGAATGCCAACGCGCCATATAGCGCATCCACATCCACATTTTCCCAGGTCTTCAAAAGGTAAAAACACCGCCATCTTTGTAAAGTGTTGACATCTCCCAAACTGCAAAACTTTAATAATATTTCTATATTTGTTTATCATTTTCGTGTAACGGTTCAAGCACTTAGTTTACCAAGTGATGGAAATTTATGTTATAATGAGAAAAATTGTAAAAAATATACAGTATTTATAGCACAAACCTGTTTCCTGCCTTTTTACACCAATTTGTTTATATTTTTTTTTTTCTAGGTGCTTTGTTGGTAGAAAGACCAGCAACTGTAGAAGAAGGGTTTAGCCAGCAAGCCCCACTTGTCTACCACTTCGGCCACAAATCCCCCAATAATAACATAGAATTATTTAAGGCCATCACTACCAAATTGGCGGAAATCATATCGGAGCGAATGGAAATCAATAAGAAAGGTCAGTGTGATAATATATGTACATATTGACAATATCCTAACTAACTAACCATAAAGCCACTTCCGCAGCGATAGACTGAGAGGATGGATCACCACACAACTCTATCTTCCACACCCCTTGCTTCATTGACGTTCGTACATACTCTTCTTTTATTCCAGCTCTTGACACGACCCGACTCAAATATTTGATTTACTTGATCGTGCCATGTCTTCTTTGGGCGTCTTTGACTTCTTCTACCATTCACTTTCGTCTCATATTATATTCTCCTGACACACAATAATATGTAGTATTTCTATTCTTCTTTTATTGGGGTATTCACAGCTTTACTATGGACTGCAAGCGCTTGGTTATTTTAATGAATGAAATGGTTGTTTTCAGTTCATTTACAGTACATATCTATGTATGTAGTTTGCATGTAATATCTAAACATATCGACTGTTTTGGTCAAAGGCGTTATTCCACATTTTTTGGCAACCAAAAATAGGCCTAGTTTGAACCTCCGTGACATGAATAGCATAACCACTATGCTTACAATAAGGCCTAATTTTCTTTCTCTAAAGGTGTGGAATAATGCCTTTGACTTTAGGACGCATTCATCCTGTAAAAAATACTTTTGTTAAACATTGTTTTATACACATGTACCTCTCTCGCTTTGTGTAGAATGAATGTCAAAAAGACCTTACACACAAAAGTGAACAATCGACCTTTGGCATTGATATTGTGTGCAATATTTAGTCTAGTCGGTATCAACTGTATAATTATTTTTCAGCAAGATACTCCGGCTGCATCATAAATACCTGTGGTTGGGTAAAGGGTGTTGGTTATCAAGTTCTGACGCATGCCGCACAAGCATTCGAAGTTGACGTTATTTTAGTTTTGGACAATGAACGATTGTACAATGAATTAGTCCGAGATATGCCAAAGTTTGTGAAAGTCGTCTTTCTACCAAAAAGTGGTGGGGTAAGTCTATATATATAATGTTATACACGTCGTCTGGAAACTGGTGGTACAAGCGGGAACTGGTGAATCTACATCACATGGAGAACTCAAAAAACTCTTTTTTTTTTTTCAATCTTAACTTAAAAATGATTGGAGGCGGGTCTACGCTTCGGCGCATTTTAAAAGACAATAGCGACTGAATATTTTGAATTTGACCACAAAAATACAACTTCGGACTCGAATTACTCTAAAACGAAAGTTCAAAATCAACTCCAAATGTTATGTAGATTTACCAGTTTGCTTGTACCATGTGTTTTCGGACATTGTGTATATCTGTATACATATGTTATGGTAAGTATATATTATGTTCGCTTCTGATTCATGTGATTTTATCGTTTATATGTATGGATGTATTTTCAGGTTGTGGAGAGAACTAAAAACCAAAGGGGTGAAAATCGGGACATGCGTATAAGAGAATATTTCTATGGAAAACGGACACCTTTTTACCCTCACTCATTTGATGTGAAATTTGCAGACGCTAAAATTTATAAGGTAGGTAACAAGGAAAGGAATAGTAATTCGTCGTTGCACCGGTAATACTCTGTTAACCTTTGTAGCGCCCGTGAAGTGATTGAATACTTCAGTAGTGTCCCGAGGGTAAATATGTGCAATTTTTTTTTTTACGTAATAGCTTACTTGTTTCTTTGCATAATTATGTTTTTGTAAATTCTACTATTTTACCAGATAATCTATTATATAAAGAAGAAAGTCCCGGGCAGGCGGTGTTTATTTGTTTTGTATACAAATCTTCAGTTTTATTGCAAGCTTGATGAAATTTTGCAAACTTAACCTTAAAAACCAGAGGAAGGTCGCTGTCTACATGAGGTATCGAAAAACCACCCCATCCCCTTTCCTACCCCCTTATAGCAGAATTTTAGTTCTTCTTGAAAAGGACTTCTTTGGTAGGGGGTAGGCTTAGGCTTAGGGTAAGGGTAAGGGTAACTCAAAACTTTCCTCCAAACCGTTCATAATCCCAGGCGCCTGGTGCTTCAGCTAGTGTTTTATATATTCATAAAAATTGTAAATATCTATCATAAGTAGTTTCCCAAGAATAGCTACTTGTATTCAAAGAAATGATTTTTTTATATTATACGATACGCCGGCCTTCAACAGATACAAATTTTGCGTATTCGGCTCACTAAAAATTACGTAACTTTATATAAATTCTTCAAATAAAATTAATAATTCAGGAAAAAAAAAATTAGGGTACAGTCAGTACACATAAAAGATATTACCGAACAATGTTACAATTTATTCTGCAACAAAATAATGTTTTGAAAACAGTGTTACCGGTCAGATATTTCCAGCGCAATGATGAATTATTAATTATATTCATGGGTCTTATCGGTCAATTGGTCAAGTGCCAATTTGGATTCTCAGTGCAATATTCTTAATTTGCATTAAAAAAAAAATAGAGAATATTAAATTTATTAAACTTGGAACAGAGAATGTTAATAATGCTGAAATTGATTTAAAACCCTCACGGCCCAAAAGCAATTTTTGTTGATTATTAGGGTGTGTTGTGCCATCTTGTGCTTTGTTCGTGCTAACGCTTCAAACAGATTTGCAGTGTCCAACATCTGGACAGATATGTAGAAATTTATGAAAATACCCCCACAATCCTGTACCTAGAAGTTTTGATGATTAACCCAACATCCCTGTTAATGTTAATTAGGTGCTTATGAATTTAAATTGCCTATGTAATTAAGCGAACTCCAGAAATATTGAGCGTTTCCGATACCTAAGGCTCAAAGTTATTATCATTCCTTAGGAAATGCTCAGATTTTTGTCCGATTACTGAGTTAAGATTAAAGACACAACTTTTTACACTACACATCTTCCCGGTGCTGGACTCTCTAAGGTTATCTGAAACTTTGGTTCAGGGAGGGAGTAGCACAACACTCAAAAATCAACTATCAACGCTGCAATTTCAATTATTCATTTATACCCCATTCTAATTCTGTTGTATTTTTTACCGATTTGATTAACAGATTGGCGCGCCTTCACTGCCAGACTCCTGTATGCCACTGGGCATGCGCGTAACTGATGCCCTTACGAAAGTGGTCCCTGTGACTCCAAGTCCCAGCCTTGTCCACCACTTGCTCGCCGTTTCATTTGCCGTGACCCCCGAAGAAGACGTTATAAGGACAAATGTGGCCGGATTTATTTGCGTGTAAGTGCTTACTAATGTATCGTTTTAGGCAGACAGAGATGAAAACACCTCACAAACATCTGTCCAGGCACGAGCTGCCTGCTTCTTTCAAATCCACACATTCCTGTATCTTATTCTGTATTTAATATGGCCTGATGTTGTTGGTGTCTGCGGCACTTCATGCAATACAGGAACATAAGAAGTGGAAGAGCCTAGCTCACAATGACAATTGGAGTGGGGGGGGGGTCACGTTCCTCAGCAATAGGCACTAACTAACTAACCATTAGGCCATTTCGCCGCAGGGGTGGGCAGAGCGGACAGACCGCCAAACAACTCGATCTTAGCATACACTTTTTGTTTCATTCACATTCATACATTCTCTTCTGTTATTCCGACTTAGGGTTTTTTATCCAGTTAAGATCTTTTCCCTAAAAACTCATGAAATGTAAATTTAAACTCGGTCAAGTAAATACAACCATCAGATGGTGATAGTAATAAGGCCAAAGTGCCGCAGTACTAGTTAGACAGTAAAATGAGGGGTATTGCTATAAGCCCCAGCTAGTTAGAGGATTACGAAAGAATCCGTAAAATCAAAAAATCGACTTCTGACATGGTCTGACTCAAAGTATTTGATTTACTTGTTCATTCATTCCATGTCTTCCTTGGGCGTTCCGATTTCTTTCACTCACATTCACATCATATATTCTCCTTACACTGCTTTCTTCGTTCATTCGAACTACATGTCCTAACCATCGGAGCGTCCCTTTCTTAATCTTACTCATTATGCTTACATCAGCCTTGCATTTTTTTGTGAATCTCAACATTTTTCATAAGATCATATATGGTTTTACCACGCATTCACCTCAGAGATCATCATTCATAACTATATTGCACACTGTTTTCATACTCTCTCTTTCAAACATCATGACTTTAGACTTACTTACATTAATCATTACCTCATTCTTCATACATACTTCATTCATCCTAGATACAAGAGACTATAGATCTTCCATACTTTTAGCAATTAGCAATGACTCAAAGAAGAATAGCCTGCCGAAAGTATTTGGTTCACTGGGTAGTCCCCAATTTTTCTGCAAAATCTCTTTTAGCATAATGCAATTATTGCCATACTGATCGTGTATAGAATTTGACCGTCATAACCCAACAATTTTTATGACTACGAGCTCAAAAGAGCATGCAGATTACTTCAGCTTCAATGACTTATTTAAATTTCCTCTTTAATCTAAAATATCTATTTACTTTAAATCTAATTGAATTTAAGTCTCATCTCACACCTCTTCCCCTTGTTCTATTCGGGTCGAAGACCCATCGCCTTAACAAGGCGCCTCCAGGGGTCCCTGTCCTGCGTAGCTTCCACGGCCTCTGTTCATAGCCCAACCTCTCCTCGCACAGCCTCTGGAGCTGCTTCTCCAACTTTACCAGGGGCGCCCCACTGGACCTCCCCCCTCTAGAATCACACAAATTCACTCTTCTTGCATTCATTTTGACAAAAAAACAACGTCGATTGCCACTTATCTATGAAGAGTAGCAGGAGTTTGATGCTAAGTCCATCTGGAATCGTTAAGCTTCTTATTCGGCAAACCCTTTTTGGAACGCTACCACTCTCAAAAATCTCATTTCGGCAGTATGCATTTAAGTGAATGATAATTTTTTTTTAATTTATGGCTGTTAAAGATTTTGTTGCCATTGCCCTATTATATTTATATTTGTTGTTTTTTCCCGTTTCAGTACGGCTGTTGACATGGATCGCCAGGTGTTCACTGTCCTCTCTCCGCAACCGCGTCCCCTGCCAAACACACTGCTGCTCCTGTCAGAGATGTTATTTATGGACGCTCATTGATCTCTACACAAGTATTATAGTATTAGAAAAACCTACCCGAATGTACAACTTTATTTTTTTATAATAAATAATAATAATTTTTTGATGGGTAGCTATTTTTTTCATAAAATACCTCTGGAACAGTGACAATACTACATACATGGGTCTCTTCAAGACACATGTTCACTCTTTCCTCTCCTCAAAAGACCTTCCACACAGCATCCCCTAAAGACGACATAAGCCCTGAGGGGAATTATTTTCCTCAGGGCCTTCTGTATGGAGTTAATTGTGACATTGTTGTGTCACAGCAATGTCATGTAATAATGAGCTCTAGAGAGTATTAATTTAGAGTTCAATATCACGTAACATTGTCGAGTCAGATAGAACCTTGTTGTTCCAAGGATTAGGAGAAATGCTCTGTGTGCACTCATCTCCTTCATCCTTTCACATAATAGACATATAGACATACACCATGGAATAAACAAAACACACTAGAAGTGCCTTCCACGTCAATTTAAATGAAAGCCCGGAAGACTTGGTCCCTTTTGGTTCTAGCCCTGAAAGATCCAATCAAAATTCAGCACTCTTGATTGCCACTCCATTTGATTGAAATGAAATGATGGTGAAACAATTTTTTGTATTAGAAATTTAAGTCCTGAATGGCCAGACTTTTCTTATGTTCTTATTTATTCTATCGATAGAATCTTGTTGTTCCAAGGGCACGAAATACTGAATCTCAGCATACGTAATATTATGTACGTATGTAGCGATGAGTCGTTCATGAACGAGCCGTTCATTTGTGCCGGCTCATTTTGATGGGTCGTGAGCGTATGACTCCTAGTAAACCGTACTATGGCTCAATTAAACTGTGACTCTTTTTGACAAACCTTGGAACCACTTAAGAAAGATTGTTTATTTATCTAAAAAGAAAAACATGTCTCAGATGTTCTCTTGTGCATTTTCTACGATGACACGTAATGTCCTTTGTTCTAATTTGTTTATATAAAATCATCAAAGCTAAGTTTTAAAAGGTTCACATAATCGTGTGTTGAGATAAGAATAATTACCGCTTTTACACGTGTGTAGGAACTGCACAGTACGTAAACGGCGCCTGACAGTCTGGCATCTGAACGTTTTGTACCTACACCTATACGCTGGGAGCCGTAGGAGCTGAGAATCGTATGAGCTCATGGACTGAGAACCAGGTCTTAATATGAGCCAGCTCTTAAATGAGCCGTCGTTCAATTGAGTCGTACGGAAATATTGAGCTGGTACCGTGACTTCCGCTCTTAACAAAATGTGTCATGACTCATCGCTAATTGTATGTCCTTTGCTTCAGTGAAATTCCATATTATTTTATGTTTAAACTTATCTCATTTTTACTTGCAAGAACACTTTGAATGCTCAAAACACAACTCCATTTATCTGCGCATCTCCTTGTTCCCTTCATACACAGATAATAAATAGAGTATAATCCGCTAAGAGCTTCAATAAAAATGAAATAAAATTGTATATATATTTGAATATTTTATTTACATAAACTCCTTTATTGATGCTCGAATTAATTAATTAAAATAATAAAATAAAAACTACTAAGTAAATATGGCAAGGAAGTACTCCTAAAAACAGATTAATATAATCAACATAAATTAAAAATCACTTTTGTAATTTCTGACTTGGCCAGTTATTAATAAAAGTACCTACAACACATCATTAAATGCTTAGCTTCCGTGATCGCATCTCTTTTTCATTTCCTTTTGAAGCCATTGGTCCTGTCTTTTATCATTATCAGTAGAATTGGTTTTAACATTGCTTTCCGCAAATATGGTGGCCCTTTGTATGGCATCAGCCACCAAGGACTCGCAATTGATTAGGCTTACCTGAAAATTAAAAAAATAAAATTTGTAAATATATGTATACATAATTTCTTCAAACGATTGGTATTCACTTTGTGGCATCATTATTAAAAAATATACTTTGTTTTCACCACTTTATAAATATCTACATATTTTTTATTAGCACTTTTGATTAATTACTTACCTACTTTAATCAATTTTTGTTTATGTTTATAATTTGTCTATTCTAAAATTATTGTGTTCTAATTTTTATCATTTATCTATAATTGAAATTATTTTTTAGTATTCATATATTCCTGATGATGAAAGCATCGCTTTAGAAACATGTAGATATATATGTATATTTATAAAGTAGTGAAAACAAAGTATATTTTTTAATTAATTTATTATATGTAAACATATCTATTTTTTCACATAGGTTTACTTTTTTTTTAAATGTGAATACCGTACAAGAGTCTGCCGGAGCCAATGGGACTATGGGATCCCCAATTGGGGTATGTTGTGTGGTCGAAGGGAGTGGGGAGGGGGAGGAAGTGAAAAGTGTCTGGGTATTCAGATACAGTCACTAAACACAGCTATTGCCATTTCAAGCAAAAGTCTTTGATACCGAATGGTGGTCTTTCACCAGTATAATACTGACAGCATTTACCACTCTCTGGTATGATCACTTAATTAAAAAGGTTGGTCCTTGTCAAGCAGTCACCCATTCAAGTGTTGACTTCTATGAATTAATGTTGCTTTGTGATCTCGGCAAGTTGGTTTTGTTGCATTGCATATTATCACCATTCATATTAGCGAACTTTATACGTACACTTCAGAGCGGAGGTAACACTCACCACTCCAGACCGCCAGAAGAGCCTCACAATGGACTACTGTGCAATTAGTGCAAACCGTTACGAACCTTACATTTTGCACCGTGGCCTGAAGTGGCGCACGATACCTTCGTTCCAAAGCGCACAAGTAAATCCCGCTATTATATTAGTAAAATAATGTTTACCTTCTTCCCTTTCATATGTGCCAGAATATTTGAATCTTGGTTCTTAGTTGCCGGAAGAACGTGTGTGTTAAAAGTAGGTATGATGCTTTGCATCCATTTTTGTGCATTAAAATTTGGGTTGACTGAATCCTATAAAATAAAAATCAATTATTCATTCAATTAATTACAATATTCATCCTTAAAAATACTTGGATTTGCTAATGATTAAATTGTCTAAAAAATCTGATTACTGTCATCTATGAATGTTCCTTATAACCGATGTAAAGTCATCTTTTGTGAGGTCTACCAGACAACAATCAACATTCCAACATTATTCAAAATTATTCACAGCAAGCTCGAAACCACTCATTGTCTAAGTAGTATTCACATAAAAGTTCGCAATAGATGCTATTTAAGGATTCATAAAACATTTTATTTTGAATTATTTAATAACAATATTGCCAATTTCAATCCAATGTCTCGAATGTGTAGATTGTACAATGATATAGAATGTGACGAAACAGCCTCGCATATTTTATAAAGCAAATCGGCCATCTTCTATCACGTAATGGAAAATATTGGTGTTATTAGAAATATTTTAACTTGCTTTATTTTTTTCTTATCTTTCTATATCTTATTTTATACCTTACGGTGTTACTAGAAATTTTATAAAATGCTCTATTTTTATTTAATTTTTTTTCTTCTCTTTCTGTATGTTATATTATGATGCTTTATGTTCTATTTCCCTTATTTATTTTTATTATTTGGCATCTCTTTCAAGTGACAACTGATAAACAAACCAAAAACTATGCATCCTGTGAATATTTTGAACAGGATTATTAACACTTACGCACTCACTTCCCAGTGTTAATTTTATAAAAAAATATGATGATATTAATAATCTGTAAATGTTCCAAAACAATAAATAAATCCCAAAACTATAGGGTACATCCCGATCTAGAGCACCAGTATAATGTACATCACTGAACAGATAATCTGTAGAAGTGTAATCTATACAGATGTAGAAGAAAGCTGATGTCTCCATTACGTAAGACCTTTCGACTCCCAGACCAATAAAATTAATTGATTCAAGAAAGAATTTTAAATATGATTTCAAATTGATTGTGGCAAAATATAATACCTGTGGAACACGACATGTCGCTTTGATGATTCCGCCAGCGCATCCTAAAACCAGGATAGGTTTTTCAGCGCCGCATTCAATGGCAGTCGTCAAGGATAGATCACTCGGTTCCAATAAATATGAGCACACCAGAAAATGAACCACAAATGGCTTAGTCGGCACATCAAGTATAACCGATGTCATCTCTGCTTTCACCAATTCGCTGTAAAAAAAAAACTGTTATAAACTCACCTAGTAAAAAATATTCAGAATATCTTCGTGGCATGTAAAAAAATCATCTAATTATTATTATTCACAGAAATTTGCGTGAAAGGTAAAGATAAGCCTGGAACTGGAGTAAATAAAAATTTGACTACTGAAATTTATTTTTAATTATTTATTTTTTACATTAAAAAAAAGCAACAAAAACACTATTCTGTCCCAAATCCCTGGTTCCCGGTGCTGGTGTATGCAGTTTAGCATTATAGTTAAATTTTCATACTTACACAAGGGTCTTAGCATCTTTGTCTTTGATTTTTCTTTCCACAGCTACGAGAGTTTCTAAGCATTCTGCCCTTACTCCATGAGGTGACTCATCACCCTTACACAGCCGGTTCAAGTCATTTTTAATTTTGTTAATTTTCTCCAATAGTTCCTGCTGGTCAGTATCATTGTATTCTAATTCTTTGTGTAAAAGTTGGGCTTGGTTGGCGAGGTTGCGAATCTGGGAAAGTAAAGAATGTCATAGGCACAATTTTTTTCCCAAACTTATAAACCAATTTGAAAAATTCAAGAAGCTAACAAGGTCACATTACACATTATGGAACTCACATTAAAAAAAAATACCTATGTATTATTAAAAAAAAATTGTACCTCGTTAGCTAAATTTCCTGCCACGGCTCTGATAGTGGGGGAATGTCCTCCTGCACCACGAACGCCGGTAATACAGAAATCCTTCATGCAGTCAGTTGATACAACATGGGTGCCGCAGCATAATTCCCTGAAATAAGCACCTACATATTAACAAATTAATATATAATCTACAAACAATGAATCTAAACTTAAAATACCAATAATAAGTAATTTCAATAAATGTTTTTATTATGCACCTAGAAAACACACTTCCTGCTCCGAGGAGATCTATTTCTACTAATCTCAAATTCTTCTCCGGGTAAATTTCTCCTGGAACAGTAGTTACTTCCCCGATGGACATCAAATCTTGGCTGTTGATAATTGCGGTAGTTACTGGAGTGGATTTCGAACAGGCCATTCTAGAAAAGAAACCGTTTTTAAATTGCAGATCATTTCTCAAATAAATAATACTAATCAAATGAGGTTTTTTTTAACATATGTATTACCTGACCAACTCTTGCGCATCATTTATTGATTTAACTGAAAGTTTCTCTCCGTAGACTGCTAAATCAAGAATAAGTCCCGAGTCTGTTACTTTTGAGCTTAACTGACATGTAACACTGTCAGGCAGAACTTTCTTTACTGCGGCATTCAATAAATGCGTGGCCGTATGATGTTGCATAATCCGCAATCTGTGTTCTTGGTCAATGGCTAACTCCACAGTATCGCCTAGACATAATTCCAGATTTGTATTCAAGGGTATGTGCCTAAATCTTCCAGAATGCAAAACTAACCCACGTATTTTAGAAACGCCTTTAACTTGAAATATCGCTCCACTTTTCAAATGAATCTCGCCTACGTCGCAAGATTGCCCTCCTTCTTCACAGTAGAAGTTGGTTTTATTAAATATGAAATGGTATTCATTATCGGAGCTGATATTCAGCGAACTTGACAATTCGCCTTTATCTGTTAATATTCCTGTCAATTCCGAATGTAAGTTTGGGAGACTTAATGATCCGTCATTGGCAAAGGTGTACTTGTATTTATACTTGTCCTCCGTTTCAACCACATTATCATTTATTAAATTGTCGATTTGTAGATTTAATGACATATTGACTGCGGAATTGGCGGTTTCAGTGAATACGGCTTTGTGCTTTGATTTATGTTCTAAAAGAAGGTGTTTAAATGAAGCGGTGTCAACTGACAAATTATTTATGCTGGCTACTTTGTTGATCATCTCTTCGTCCAATCCAAAAGTATCATATAGTTTGAAAGCAACATCTCCAGGAATTATTTCACCATCTATATTCCTTATAGCCTGAAAAAATATGATGTTTTAAGAAACCCCCCACAAGCTTTTTTTTTTCTTCATACATCCATCTCATATTCCAACTTAATACATACGGGCAAACATTAAAAGGAATTTGGTTCAATTCTAGATCAAATATTGGCTCTAATAAAAGCAAACCTAATAAATAAATTTGATAAAAAATAATACCAATTCAATAATCAACACATACATGGAAGCAAAATTGTGAATGATAATATGTACATAATTGAAATTTACCATTTTAAACTGTTTATATCCTTCGGTCAAACCAGGAGTTAGTTCATAATCTAAATGAATGGTTTCTGGGTATTTGTTCAGCAATTCTTTCCTCTGTTTATTAACTGACTTTTCCAGGGCGGCGAAGCTTTGTTCTTCGTGGCCTATTATCTGCTTTATTTCTTTCTCCTTTTTACGTAATTCGGGATATGCTTCTCCTAATTTTCTTGAAATCTCATCATACAAGGCGGATAGCATTCCAGAGGGACAGTTGAATGTGTGATGACTGAGACCAATTGATTTACGAATTACATTCCGCAGGCGCAAACTGAGAAACAAAGAAATTACATATTTAAGTTTTTAATCCAGCAGGACTGGGTGGACAGTGCAAACCTAATCTGTCATATTACATGAGATATGGGTACATATATACAATTTATTACCTACAAAGCGGAAAAAGGAATATTATAAAAAAAGGTAAAATAATAATACAAAAATATTGTAAAAAAAGTTTTTTTTACAGAACTTCACACAGGAGGCCCTGGGGGAAATAATTCCCCTCAAGGCCTATGTGTCATCTTTGGGGATGCTATGTGAAGGGTCTTTTAGAGGATAGGAAGGCGTGAACCTGGGTCTTGCAGAGACCCATGTTGTAGGAGGGAGGAAACACAGAGGCTGACAAATCATTCCACAGCCAAGCTGTTGAACACAAGAACGAGTCATAGAAGTGACACATTCTCATGTGGCAAATGTCAGCCGTACACAAATGTTGGGCGCGCGTTTGGCGTGTTTCCCGACTGTGCACCGGTGCCAAAGGGATCAATGACGCTAGTTCCTCAGAGCATCTTCCATTGAAATATCGGTAGAATAGGGACAGTATTCCCACCTGACGGCTGTGCTCCATTTGTGATTTTTACAGGGTCAACAGTATTAAAGTATCTGTGGGCTCTGTACAGTATGCCCAGCTTCTTAAAGGCTAACTTTACTCTGGTGGAGCCCCCATAACTGAGCTGGTCACTTAGGGTTACTTCAAGCATATCAATGGAGGGCTTGTTGGGAAGATTACTTCCATTAAGGAGACTAGATTGTCATTTCGATCCTTTTTAGAAGTACCAAAATAATTGGGTCTTTGAAACATTAAATTCAACGAGGTTATTCTTACCCCAAGAAACCCTCTCGAGGTAACCGTCCATTCTCTGCTTGAAAGCCCTCTGAGCCGTTGGAATTTGTGTGCCCTTTGGGGGCTTATCAAACAAAAAAAGCTATCATGGACTGTACTGTCATCCGCGTAACACGTAAATTGTAACGTAATAAAAACGTAAATTGGTGCACATGTCAAGAGGCCATTGATGTGCAACATAAACAATCGTCTGAATCGATCTCTCCCTCAAAAAATCGGCCATCCACGTACACTAGGATATAGGAAGTTCTTAAAAAGGTAGTTTGTTTACATGTCCTCGGGGCCAAACCTGGTAAAAGGCCTTGGAAATGTACAGTGCAACCATTCGAGTCTCACCGTGATATTCCAGGCACCGCCCCCAAACATGAGTCACATACGTGAGCACCGCACAAGCGGTTCTGCCGGAATCCGTATTGACAGTCGTTAATAATTCTCGAGGTATGTGAGCAGTTTGTCGTTGATCACACGTTCCATCACCTTGGACAGAACTGATGTGATCGCTATGGGGCGGTATTTGGCCGGGTTGCGCATGGCAGCAGAGCATTCTGGTCACTAGCGGGCTTCATAGGTCGCAATTTCTGTAAATCCAGTCTCCCACCTTTTACCAGACTCGACAGTTCACTTGCAAACTCCGCCACTGATAAGGCCAACCTTTTAGGGAGAATGTTGGAGGAAAACTCGGCCCTCGATGATTAAAGCGCTATTCTGCCTCACACTGTTGACGTCACCTCGGATATATAAACAAACACCTCCTTTTGGTCTGAACTTGCCTATGAGGGTGAAGCACGGGCAGTCCAGATAGTAGGCGTCAGGAGGCTCAGCTATCTGTGTATTTCGGAGAGGAATAAAAGGTTTGGGTGTTGGCAGTTGCGGCTCGTCACTTTTGAGTAAGCTAGAGTGTTAAGATTGAAAAATACGACGTTATTGATGTTGTCGAAGCTGAAAATGATTTTTTTTTTTTTTCAAAATATTAATTTTTTGTACTCCGAAAAGATTTAAATTAAAAATTTTAATTAAATAATTAGAGAAAAAGGAAAGCAAAGAAAGGATTAGGTATAAAGGGTGGGTAGGAAGCTGTAGATCAGAGTATGAAGGACGTATGAATCCATCCCACCCACTGCGGTGCAAGGCGATGGGCTGGGAATGTCCAGCTGGGAAGGGCACCCAATGCACCCTAAACACTAGTACTGGGTCCCCTCTGATCACAAACAGGCGCAACAGCAGCAGCGGGGTTTTTACACTCATTGATGGGGAGCCCACCCTCAGTCGTGAGGGTGGGCGTCCCCCTCAACCAGCCTCTCCTGATCCGACCCGCCATGCACTAGGTGGGCCAACTCACACACCGCCAAGACCTGGACAAACCTTACCCCATAAACACGGCACCCCTGCTAAGTCACCAAACATAGCGAACCACTAGGGGTGACCTATGGCAGAGGTGTTGGTCAACCAATAAATAGTACCAGTCGGTGGTACCCATACCCGCCTCCCAAATGTTAAATAATATTTTTTTTTAAATGAAAATGAAAAACATAATTAATAACATAAAAGAAATTAAATTAAATTTAGTGGGTATATAATGGTAGTGGGTATTTTTATAATTTAATTTACTAAAAGCATATAAATTTGTCTTATAAATACAAACATATATAGCTAACGAGCCATTATATTCATAGACAAGCTTTGAAAAGTTGATAATGAATCGGGACTTAAAAATAAAGTCTTTCTTGACACATATTCAAGTTAAATAACACCACTTAAGAATTATACAGAAAGCAAAACCATGTTACACGTAGGCCGGAGAATGATGAAATGCATCAAGGGATGGATTAACAGCTGTGAGTTTAGTCACGAGTGTTGCCAACATTCAGGGTTTTTTGTTAAATATTTATTTTAAATTGCGCCATTTTTTTTTAAATGGACCAAATAGACAGAATCATGTGTTTAGCATACAAATTATTACTTATGGTAGGTACTACCTACAATACGATAATCTGGAAACTAGATAGATTGAAACCAATCAAATGACAATTTTATAACAATGTGGTAAATAATTAAATTACTTGCGACAAGGAACGACACCATCGGCTAAACAAATGCTGATCATTCTTGAATGGTCCGCCAGAGTTCTGTATGCGCCATCCAGTTTGGCTTGTTCACCGAACTGTCCATTGTAAGAATCCACCCCTTTACTTTTCTGCAACATCAAAATAATTTAAACCCATTAGTTAAAAACCAATACCTCTTACGACACATCTGAAGGCAATTTTTGTGTATTTATAAACAAAGCTATTTCAGAATCCAAAGATGGCATGATACCCATTCCAACGGCATTGGACAGTAAGGGACGGTGCATATCACATGGTACAAGCGTGTTGGCATTACATTCATATCAGTGGCGACATGTGAAAGAAATAAAGATTGGTTTTGAATTGAAAAATATGTCACAGAACACCAAAATGCCAACTACATATTTTCTCAAAATAAACTCAGCCACCGCCGGTTGACGTCCGTCGGGCACATCCTGACACACCCTGTATATTTAATATTATCTTGGAGATAAACTATGCACATTTTTCACGTAATAAGTCACATATTTACCTGATGAATTTTTTCTAACAGCGGTAGGAATAGGTCTGTATCATAATTAGATGTTTTATTTTGCAACACTGCCGTTAACCTTTCCAATCCCATGCCGGTATCAATGTGGCACTTCGGCAATCCACTAATTACAGTTTCACTTTGCCTGTCGAACAAAACATATTTTCAATGTCAAAATAAAGAAAATAAATGCACAATGTCAAAAAAGAAGTCCCTGTAAAGATGGTGCAGATGGCGAGAGTGAAGGCTTGTATGGACATGGTCATTAGGTATGCTGAATATAACTAATATTGTCTTCACGGTGCATTTTTGGCACTCTATGCGCACATCCCTATTACAGCCCTCCACACACGACCTAATTCTTGTAAAAGTATTATGAAATCTGAGATTCAACTGAGATCTAAGCTATAAATTGCAAAAAAACTCGATTTTTTAGCTTAGATTTTCAACAAAATCTCAGATTTCTCAATTCTTTTACAATCAAAAAGAGATACATACTTTGTACATTCTATCTAACAATCTTTATCACATAGCATTGTGTAGATACCTACATACATTCGAGGGTAGGTACCAAAAAAAAAAAATTACGGATAGCCAACAGCGGTTGAAAAGCAAATGACATATTTATAATTTTTATCATAAAGGTATGTAAAAGTTACCTATTAAACTGAATGAAGACAATGTTCCATATTTCCACAAGACTATTGTCTTCTCTACGGTAGTATATTTCCGTGCAGGGCCCACATGGACCCGTGGGGCCCATTTCCCAAAAGTTATCTACTTTACTACCAGGAACAAGATTATTTTCCTTAATTCTGTAAAGAATAAAAATGGCGCCAAAATGTTATTGTCAATTAGAATTTGCAAAAATTTTAATAATTACCATAGTAAGACTTTAGCTTAGAAGTTTTTATAGTAAGACTTTAGCTTAGAATGTGTAAGTGCCGTTTTTATGAAAAATCACCTCAAGGGCACAAATGTTATTATTATTTGAACGATCACACCTCAGATCATAGGTCAGTAAAACAATGTGATAATTGATGACATTGGAAAAGTCACTAGTTGATATATTACATTTAAGAATGATATTCAACCTAGGTAAGCCATTGGAATGATGACATTGGAAAAGTCACTAGTTGATATATTACATTTAAGAATGATATTCAACCTAGGTAAGGCAATGGCGCCTATTTGTTGTAAATGCAAAATTATTGAATTTTTGATCAAAACAATAAAATCATCAATTGATACGAGTTTACAACAAAATTATTTGTATATAAAAACATAAACTCTTAAAGAGATGCAGTGAATTATCTCAGAAATTACAAATATATCAATCATTATCTCTAGATCTATCAGATTTAAAATGATTACCCAATGCTCCTCCATATGTCACGACATTCAAAATCTGGCTCTAAACCCATTTCTTTATCTCCACCAAAGTAGGTGATAGTTAGTTTGTTTGGGTCAATGGCATATGGACCGGTTAGCAATTCCCAGGCCATATGACAAGCTTCCACCTAAAAAAAAATTATATAGTTAGAATGTTCATTTTATCCAAATCAGATTTTATACCAAGAGTTTTCAGGTAAATATAATAACTCTGAATGTTGTAAGCGAACAGAAAATTACGATTAGCATCACTGATTTGTTATCAGTAATATTATATAATAATTATTGTCACAGATTATCCTGAGTTCTATTTTTAAATAGCTATGTTTTGATTACCTTATAATAATCCCCGAACGACCAATTTCCCAGCATTTCGAAGAATGTGTGATGGAAGCCATCTTTGCCAACAATATCCAAGTCGTTGTGTTTACCCCCGACACGAACACACTTTTGAGAGTTGGCAACTCGGGGGAACGGGGGAGAAAACTGACCTAAGAAAATACCCTTAAACTGAAAAAATAAATCGTCTAATCATTTAGTAGTTCGAGAAGAAATTTATGAACTATTGATAGATAGGTATTTAAATAAACATTACTGTCATGTGTGTGTTTTCTTATATGATAAAAATATTGACAGATTACCTGGTTCATTCCAGCATTGATAAAGGGGACAGTCGGATCACAGAATGGAACAACCGGACTCGACGGAATAAACTTATGACCATTCTTGTCGACAAAAAAGTTTAAGAAGTCGCTGCGTATTTCTTCACTACTTTTCAACGTAGAATATGATGCACAGTATTGGCATGTTGTTTTTAATAATCTATCATGGAAGAGCTTCTTCAAGTGACGTGAGGAAATGTTTGCCAAAATCATTTTGCTGCAAATATTATCTGAAATAGAAAATTGTAATAACTCTTACGAGAATCTAACTTGGGGCAAATAATTCAAAATAAAATATTATTTTTTTGCGTAGTTACACAATTTTAAACCGGCTAAGATAGCACTAACAAATTAAAATAGATATGAATGGTATCTGGTGACATTTCAACAGGTACGTACGACTGTGTACAATATATTTATTTCCGAATACGATAAAATATAATACACACCCGCACTTTCACAGGTATATTTCAAGAAACAGAGAAACTTCGAACTTATTCGAACCCTTCAAATTATTAAGGGCAATAAAACAATCAACCGAACATACTAAAGTCTAATCAAATATCATATCACTGATAGTATTTTTTGACATTTACTAAATGAGTACCATTTATTTTAAATAATTTGTCTATGGTTTTTTAACCAAAATCTTCCACTTGCTCGGAAAAATAGAGATGATGACACCTGAAATGGGTTGTCACTGCGGTTCCAGTTACTGGAAACCGGTGTGATACCAGTTGTGTGTCTAGTAGTGTTGGCAGTTATAACCAATAACCAACTAAATACCGGTTATTTGCTAAATACCTGCAGTTACGCTAGCGACCGCTCGGTTATTTGGTTATTTTGGTTATGGATATTTGACAAAAGGGGACAGCGCTATACGGGCTCCATGCTGCATGTATACCTGTCTTTTTCTTTAGTGAAGCAAAACGAGACAGAGCTATATAGTTCGTATAGCGCTATTCCTTTCTGTGAGTTGAGAACTACCCGATACCCAGAATACCCAGTAATACCCAATACCCATTGTCAAAACCATAACCAGATAACCAATAACCAACTGATAACTGAAAACTTAGATAACTAGA
This sequence comes from Halesus radiatus, assembly GCA_022606495.2. Taxonomy (NCBI): domain Eukaryota; kingdom Metazoa; phylum Arthropoda; class Insecta; order Trichoptera; family Limnephilidae; genus Halesus; species Halesus radiatus. The sequence continues at coordinate 177,631 of JAHDVE020003555.1, forward strand.
CAACTGTAGCCAGTCAGTAGGTCAGTACGCCAATAGTAACTAACATTCACAGCGAACAGTTAACCCTCCAACGCTCGTAACTGTATTTATTTCATTCGATAGATTTTTTAAGTTTGTGGAAATTTTTTTAAAGGACAAAATAATATTTACCATAGTTTATTGTGTTGTTTAGAATAGTAAGTTAAATGAGTGTTGTTTATTTGTGAAAATCGTGACTTTTTAAATATGGCAGGAAGTATTTGGACCCATTTCGAAAAACATAATGCCGGAAAAAAAGTGCTGTGTAAATTATATAAAACTTTTTTAATTATAAAAGTTCTACATGAAAATTAATCTTTTATATAATTAATTAAAATTGTAGCGTTTACATAATTCTACAAGGATTGCTGCTATGTAGCAAGATATAAAATTATAACAAAAAAATCATGCAAACAATATTTATTTATTTTGTAAACAAAGGGTTATTCTTGCACCTCGCTCCTTTCAGATTCTCTGCTCGGTACTCGCCTCGGGTTCCCATTGTTCCCAATACCCACTGTACTAAACGCAACTACGCCTAGCTAGCTACGGCTCGGTTATTCAGTTATTTGGTTATTTCAGTTATTTGGTTATTTTGGTTATGTTTATTCGGCAAAAGGGGACAGCGCTATATGGGCTCCATGCTGCATGTATATCTGTCTTTTTCTTTAGTAAGGCGAAACGAGACAGAGCTATATAATTCGTACTGCGCTATCCCCTTTATGAGGTGACAACTACCCAATACCCAGTTATACCCACTGACAAAACACTACCCGATGATGGGCAAAAAAAAGTCGTTTATCAACGGACAACAAATTACTTTTATACAAAACAACCATCAGGCCTTGCTTCACTTATGCATGCCCCATTTGGGGGTATGCTGCCGCCACTATCATCAAAAAATTGCAAACCTTTCAAAATAAAGACTTGCGCTATCAGCGCCAAAATGGTATAGAGTTTCTACTATCCATAATTCCAACATTCCGTTGATAAAAGATTTTATTGTCACCCAGGCAACTAAGTTCTATGGTGGCCTAGCAGGCCACCCTAATCCTACAAAAAATTATCTCGCTAAATATAGCGAGAATGAAAATTTTAAGTATAAAAAACCAAAAAGTGTCCTCCGTAAGGAGTGAATCCCCTGCCCACATTTGCAGCGTATAGTTTTATAAGTTTCAAAATTCCAACAAACCCAAAAATTAAACTCATGTAAAGCTTCATTAGAAAATCTTTTTATAATTATGTTAGAGTCAGTAAACTCATGTTTAGGTACTCTGTGAACAAAGTAAATTCAAAGTCAAAGTCAAAGACAAAACCATAACCAAATAACTGAAATAACCAATTGATAACTATCCACCTAGCCCTAGCCATTAGGCCAGTGGCCAGTATGAAGCGGCAATGTAAACACGCGCAAGTATTTGAGGGAGTAATCAGTAAATACGGTACATTTTTTATACGAATCAACCATTGTATTTTGATCCAACGAAGGAATTTACAATGTTTTGATAAAATTAATGACTTATTTACTAGTTGCACTTGGGAAATAACAAACACAAATATAAATATTGGGGTATCCCATTAAAAGCTAATTTACTTGTCCGTTATTATTATTTTGAAGGAATTGTGGTTTTTTTAAATGCGAGAATGAAATAAATAGTTAGCATTGAAAGGAGTGATAAAAATAATTTATAATATTCCTAATTCTTATTGTTTGAGACGTCATGACATACAATCTGAATGTTTTATCTTATTTACCCCACTCTCTAGTAAAAAAATTCAAATGTTTCCATTGTACAATAGATGTATTTGATATTTTTATTAATTTAAACCATTTAAAAAATGGTCTGCTACTACTTAAATGCATTAAACGATAACTTATCTATTTCTACAAGATGTATGATATAGATTCTATGTAGAAATATATAGGAACTTAAAAATTCAAATCAAGCGAACGATTTTATTTTATTTTGTACGCCCGCTAATTGTTATTCCTAGTTGTCACCGCCCCCGATCGGTGCTTATCTCGGGTCCCCACTCGCCAATACTATATAATATATAGCCGAACAACCGAAATAACCAAATAACCAAAATGACCAAAATAACCAAATAACCGTTATATAACCAGTTATTTAGCTCCTAATAACCAGTTGGTTATGGTATTGAAATTCTGGCTAGTTACCCAACACTAGTGTCTAGTTTCTTCTAGAACCAGTTCTTCGAATAAAAAACCATGAGGAGGTGTGTTAAAACTAGGCCTGAACCTAATATATTCGTAACAGGTATACGTATTATAATACCAACATACATCGGATATATCGATACTGGCTCCATAGATATTAGCGTTCTAAAGCCGCGTCTCCTGCGACTGCTTTTTGAAAACATTTACACAAAAAAGCAAAACAAAGGGGCGTTACCATACACATTTCTGTGTGCGTATAGAATGTTTTTGTCTTCCGAAAGCAGTGGAAAACATTGCTCTCGCGGGTGAAGAGGGGAAGGGGGTGTATTTCATATTTTTACGAGCACCGCGGGGTTCGTTTCACTGTCAGTGTCATCCGCTCAGCACAAATCGTACGGGTTGAGGTTATGTGCACTGAGCGAGCAAGTATCCACGTTGTCAAGTGTGGATTGTTGTGTATTACAAGTTCTTTAGTTTTTAGGTTATTTTATTTCTTTTCTTTTAAACCCAACTAAGAGGGCCCAGCAAACCTCAGAAATAATTTTGGACAATTGTTGTTTTGAAACTCTTAAATGGTACATCAAGCTAGTGTATGAATCGCCAGTAGCCAGAAACCTTAATGTAATGCCAAGTCTCATTTCTGGTGAAATGACATCTCTTCGCCATGTTGAGTTTTTTTGCACATCAGGACGTAAAATCAAAACCAGTTCTTCAAAATCGGTTTTAGATACGCGGAAGAAATTGTCTTCTATTCTTAATTCCTGATAAATATTAAAATTTCGAGATAGTAAGTAAGGTCTAACTTGAAATCTGTGTTTTCTCCCTGATACAATGTATACAATCGCTAAAACCGAAAGCACATCCTCCTCGTCAGAACTCAACTCCTCGTCGGAAAAAAGTTCGCAGGAGACGCGGCTTAATAGTGCGTTATTGACCGATCTCGATATATTCGATACAAGTATCGTGCTCGTAAAAATATGAAATACACCCCCTTCCCCTCTTCACCCGCGAGAGGAATGTTTTCCATTGCTTTCAGAAGACAAAAACATTCTATACGCACACAGAAATGTGTATGATAACAACGCCCCTTTGTTTTGTTTTTTTGTGTAAATGTTTTCAAAAAATAGTCGCAGGAGACGCGGCTTTACACGATATTAACATATACAAGGTACCTATCCATATCGGTATCGCTGTATAAAGCAAGTTCCAAATTGAATCGCGATTCTGCCCGCCACCATACTCGAGTACAGGCGTAGGTAGAAATTGTACAGGTGTACGTGAAATTGACAGTTTAAAAGTAATTATGAGATTTGAGAAAATAAACAATCCTGTTTTCGGTGATTAATCTATAATAATAATAATAAATGGATGATTTATACAGCGCGGTTTTTACATAAAATCACCTCTAGAGCACTACTTTTTATTAAAAAATAAACACGTTTTCAGTTTCTGACATTATACCTACATTTAATTGGAGTGTTTACAACGTGAAAGTGAATAGTTGAAGAAGTCGGTGACACCCAAGGATGATATGGTATGATCAAGTGAACCAATTAATTGAGTCGGATCATGCCAAGAGTCAGAACAACAGAAGAATATGTATGAATGAGAATGGTAGAAAAAGTCAGTGACAACCAAGGATGACATGGCACGATCAAGTGAACCAATTAATTAAGTCGGATCATGTCAAGAGTCTGAACAGGAACAGTCAAGGAACGGTGAAAATAACTTAATACCGACAAACAAATATGGGTAATATCGCAAAAGAACAGGTATGACTCGGTTCTAGTTAAAACGCTCTTACAGTTTGACATTTAAATGTAGCCAGAAAATTGATGGCGCTGTAGCGTTTAAAATGATTCAAATGGAAACACTAATATAGCTCATGGACATAATGGTCCAAGTAAATATTTTGTATTTTTAACTTAAAATGTTGCCACAAAGTAAATTTACAGTTATTGAAGATGTATATTTTTACTTTATACAAACGGTGTTCATAAATGTGAGTAAAATATTAAATAAATACGTAATTTGTAGTAATTTAAAAAATATTTATTAAAACAAAAAATGTTACTAAGAGAAAGAGTAAGTAAGAGTGTACTAAGTAAAGAGTCCAGGGGGCACTGATTAAGCTAGAATTTGGAGCACAAGCTCTAAGGATAAGGAGGATAGAATTTATCGGTATACATGGAAACCTAGATCCAATATAGAATGTAGGATAGATAGGAAAGGAATAAAGGAATGGATTGAGTTGGTTTCAATTTCTTGAATCCTGCTTGTTTCTATTTCCCGCTTCTCCTTGTTTCAGTTTCTAGCTTCCCGCATTTATGTTGTGGTTTTTTTCTTCTCGCCGCTTCTCGCTTCTTCTTCTTGATTCCCAGGTCCAGGGGCCACTGATAAACATTCCGAAAAATTATAGAATTTAAAAAATATTTATTGTAAAAAAAAACCATTTAGTTACTAAGAGAAAGTGTAAGTGAGAGACTAAGTAACTGTGCACTAAGTGAGAGAGTCCCGCCAGGGGGTACTGATGAAAATTCTGATAATTTGGAGTAATTAAAAAATACATTTTTAATAATAAATAAAATTTAAAAAATTGTTACTAAGAGAAAGGGTTTTTGTTTCCCGCTTCTTCTTGTTTCAGTTTCTAGCTTTCCGCTCCCTGCATTTATGTTTTGGTGTTTTCTTCTCGCCGCTTCTCGCTTTTTCTTCTTGCTTCTCATTTCCAGCTTCCCGATGTTTCATGCTTCCCGCTTCCAGCTCAAAAAAAATATTAACGATCTAAATTATTTCTTGTATTTTTTCGGCATTCACTATATAGCAATTTCTAGACGTTTTGTTTGTAAGTTTTATTTATTATGTACTTTTGCTATTTTTGATTTATTAAATTCGCTTCCGGTTTCGACACAACCGTGCCATTGACGAGCGTTCTTAAAACTTTTAAGAACGCTCGTCAATGGCACGATTGTGTCGAAACCGGAAGCGATTTTAATAAATCAAAAATAGCAAAAATACATAATAAATAAAACTTACAAACAAAAAGATCTAAATTAAGTTTAAAAAAAAAACAATAAAATTTGAGTTGAGTCGTTATTCCTCTGGACGTTTTTGTTTACAATAAACTGTTAAATGAATAACCCCATATATGAATGTACATTTCAATTGTTTAAAAATCAGCATAAATCCACAAAAATATTACCAAATTGACGAAATTTGTCAACAGACCATTATAACTAACCAGTCATTTCAGCAGTGGGTTTATAAATGTCTTCAACGTTAGACTCTTAGCGTCTTCGTGAATTTCAGCTAAACAACACCGGAATACACAATAAATAACCTCCCTCGTTCCAATGTTTATTGGTCTATTCATTTTAAATGATTTGTAACTATTGATGAATAACTAAAGCAAACAGTAGTGATAAATCATGCTTAGATGAATTGTAATGTCATTGAGGTTATGGTATTTTTTGAAAAATGACAATGAAATGTCAAAGACCTTGGTGTTGCCATAGAAATAACATGCTTAGTTCCAAATTTATTATTTGCCAAGAACATTCTGCCAGGCTGTACTTAGGTGTTAGGTGGGTTCCTAATATCTCTTGGAATAACGTAAAAAGGTAGGAACTAAAAAACAATTTATGTATTTACTATAAGGCATTTATTCTTCTATTCGTGGGGTTAGTCTTAAACTAAAGTTAATCTTAACTAGATACAAAAAGATCATTACATTTAGAGGGTAAAGTTCTTAATTCTACGTGAAAGTTATTGTTCTTAAAATTAGCGATTCTCTGGGCTTATTCTACGTAAAAGTCTGTATTCTTAAAACTAATATCAATGGGCGATAGGAGGATTACAGCAAGAGTTAAAAAGCACTTCCTTGTTGCGATGACTATCCAGAGTCCTGTGGCTGATCTGCGAAGGGCGGAGATCGGTAACGGCAGCAACTGCGGTCAGAGGGCCTGGGCGGCCTCTCCGAGGGATGAGGATGGGTACCTTCCTGGGCGGAAGCGTATAGTCACTTGTCCCATGGTCTGGGCGGCCTCTCCGAAGGGCGGAGATAGGACACCTTCCGAGCTGGAGTAGTGGAGTTATGTATTCTCTTATTATGTCTGCTATTTTTAATAGGACTACAACCCTCATATTAAGAACTTTTAAAAGTAAACATCCTGAAGTAAATATGCATATTAGCACGTCTTTTTATTATTTCATTAGTTTTTATTAATATTTAAAAAACTAAGAATCTGAAACCTACTTTATACATAATACAATGTTTTAATCAGACATATATTAGGTTTTTAGTTTGTTTTTTATTTTTATTTACGTAAATAAAAAAAAATAATAACCTAAAAACCACACAAAAACTAGAATCTTTAAATGAATTAATATGCGAGATTTTGCTTCTTCGGTAACTGAAATATGTTTTCATTAATTTTATGCATATTAGAAAATCGTGCTTATGCATATTTAATCATCGTGATAAACACATTAATTGACTATATTACAGTGGTTTATACAACATATTTCTTATTATTTTTACATTCATTAACATTAATGTTTTTTTTTTTATTCAAACAATAAACAAAACAATGGTATTTTATTCCAACCGTGAATGGTATATCTATGTTCCAACCTATAAAAATATGTATTACATTCAAAAGATTATTCTTGAACTCACCTTGTTGTCTACCCAAAAAGTTTTGTTTTCAATCAAAACAAAACATTTTAGCAGGAGACGGAATGTGTATGAAAACAAATGTTTTTGGGTATGGTTTTTTGTGTAATGCTTTGGAAAAAAGTTCGCAGGAGACGCGGTTTAATATTATAAAACTTTGTTATCGGCGTTTGTTGACCTATGGAAAATATTTTTTTAAAGTCTTACTCTTGTTCACTCGAGTTCCTGATTATAAACTATAAATGTTGGTTGTGCAATGATGTTGGAGACTAGCATATCCGTGACGCCTGGATTAGAACTAAAGGACCTTCCACATGACTGGTTTGTCCGATACTAAAAAAGCCATAGCGTCGATAGGTTCAACCAACCAGTCGTCCTTTAAAAAGTCATGCCTACCAACTTTAGGAAAGGACGATCGGATCGATGGACTTGAATACACAACCGACTGATAATGTAGCCTGATGATAATGCAGAAACCGGTCGGCAGCCGGTGTTGTGTCATCCCGTTGAAATAGCCGATCGATTGCAAAACCAGTGTGTGTTTCCGCGTTTATAGGCCTTCCACACGACTGGTTTGCCCGATACTAAAAAAGACGTGGCGTCGAAAGGTTCGACCATCCGGTCGTCCTTTCTTGAAGTCAAGCCTACCAACTTTAGAAAAGGACGATTGGATGTTCGATCCTTTCGACGCCATGGCTTTCTTAGTATTGGGCCGCCCGCTCGTATGGAAGCCACGTTAGTTGATGATTCTAATGTTTCGGAAATAGATTTCCGATTATCACAAAGTTTCGATTTTGCCCATCACTTCGATATAAGCCATAGATAATGTGCTTATATTTATATGTCAAATCCCGAAACTAAAATTATAAGAACGCAAATTTCATTTTGATAAGAATTTGATAATATTTCTAGAAATGGCATGAAATTTTTTCTGAATCGCTATAAGCCTACTGAACATCTCCAGAATTTGAAACAATTTGAGGTTGAATGTTGATGTGCGGTCAGATTCGACATTATTCTTGTTTTATTTACCGCTCTTAAAAGTGACGTTTTTGGGACACGTAAGTATTCAAAGTTTCTTGAAAATTTAAGCGCATCCGAATTATCTCTATAACCTTCTTATTGGGAAACCAAACTTGTAGATTCTTCAATAATGTAGATCTGAAAAATACTAATTATTGTGAAATGTTTACCAATTTTATATCTTGCCATTATTTATGTAAATATTTATGTTTTCAAATAATGTAATTATACATGAATTAAATTGAGGCGTTTCAATTTTAGGCAAAATGAATACATTTCTTAGAATATCAGTATTATTGTTTTTGCTGACTGTCACTCTTGGGGAGTTGTCAGGCCCTTTGAATACCCTTAAAAAGGAATTATCCAAGTCAACGGATTCTGATGGAGAGGCACAGGAGAGCCCTTCCAATCTCAACGATGATGAAGATAACCTGAACGACATGGAGGCCGATGATAAGGGGCCAAATAGTTTATTATCCAAAATGACTAAGTTTATATTGGAAGAAAAGAAAAGAAGTGTTAATAGTGAAGGTGAAAATGATGGTGAATCTCCCGATGTTACAAAATACAAAGGTTAGTTATGGTTCTAATCCTGGGCTGAATTTTTTTTTGTCAACAAATTATCTCAAGGGCACTTCCAAGAACATTTACCTCCGTAAAAAGTTTTTTGCTATGTTAATGTTATACTAATACACAGTACCAAGTATCTATATGTAACCGTAACCTGATTGTTTTAACATAATGGTACATTTTTTTATGAAAACTTTGGAGGCTGATTTTGATATTTGTAATTCTGTAATTGTATTTTATGATTTGCATTTTTTGTCTAATGAAAATCTAAGATTGGCAATGATTTATTGTTATTAGAAGATTTTTCGGAGTTGGACAGTTCGGAGCTCATGGACAAGGATCCCGACCAGACGTCGCGGCTTGCTATTTTACAAATGCAGAAATGGATGAAGACACTCTCTGATCTTGGACAGGAACTAGATGGCATAGTATCAGAGGTACCATCTAAAATTTATTTTTTTATTTATTTATTCTTAAATTTAATTATGAAATCAAAAAAACATTAGCCACCGATCTCACTAGGACAATCCTGTGTTGAGATGAGCGGCTTTACAATTTAATAATAATTAGTAAATATTAATAAGTAAATAATAATAATAATTAAAACTATATTTTATGTTATAAACTAGTTGTAACCCGTGAAAAATCACAGGATGTACAGTAGAATCATTTTAAAGAGATTATTCTTGCTTCTGGAATAATAATATTTGGATGATTTGTATAGCGCCGTTTTTGTGAAAAATCACCTCGAGGACGCTGTACAAATATATATGTTTTTCCAATGCTCTATCTTATCACTAACTATAGACAATCTATTATTACAACTTATGGCTAGCAAATTGCATTCACCAGTTCATCGATCTGTAATACCAAAATGTATATACAATGCATTTGACCAATGAACGTGATGCCACGTTAAAATATACATGCATCTTATTGATTTTCTGTACAGGCAGATAATATTATACAGGACGGAGACACGTTGGCGCAACATATTTTTAGTAAAAAATTGCCACAAATAATTCGGACAAAAAGTTTGTCATCGAACCCTATGGTTGTATGGTTCTGTAAAAACATTTAGTCGTCTGTTGTATCATGAAGCATGGGTGTGAATGAGAAAGAACGGTTGTAGCTGGATATCTTTACAGAACTATACGTTTTCGGAATCACATCATCCACATCTGCAGTTCCAATTTTGATAAGTACTTAAGTTTACTCGCAGTGGAAAATACATAAATGTTATTTAATAATCAATAATTAAATTACACAGAAGAAAGAGTCTAGGAAGTCTCAGCAAGACATGGCACAATCAGCTGATTAAAATTCGTAGATGAGTAATGAAGCAATATAAAATAGGCAAAAACTGTAAGTGAAAACGGCGTCACACAGGTTGCGCTCTTGTTATATTTCTATCTCTTATTTTGGTTTGTAGATAACCACCTATACTATTTCTAATATACATAAAATATCATTCTCAAATGATGCAGGAAACTGAAGACAACCCAGAAGAAACCCTTGAAAAGCTGGCCATAGCTCCTGCAGAACCAGAAGTGGAACTAACTCCCGAAGAAATCAAACGTATGCATTAACTCCTTGAATATACATAGTAATTATTTATTATTGATACGGAGATGGTCTGTGTTGCTTCCGTAAGCTCCATAGCTCTTTGTAATGCAACGTGGTTCCCCAGGTGTAACGAACCTGAAACTGAAGTTTTGTACGAGAGAGACGGCAAGAAAGTGAAACAACAGCTGTAGGTATATAAAGAGTTTGCGTGGTTGTCCAGTCCCTCTTCATTATCACCTGTCATAACGCATTGTGTCAATTACAGTCTATTGACTATTATTCCGCCATCCGATACTACAGTAAAACGCTAATTTAAAAGGAGCATTATGCCGAGGGAAAGAATTTACCCCAGATATCTGAGCCTTCTTCCCATCAAGGTGGGACATCTTCACATTCCTTTCAGTCATTGGTGCTAACCACTCTCAATAGTCCTACTTGCTCCTTCAGTGAGTTTTTATCCATATTAACTCCATGTATGAAGTTGTCCGGCTCCTTTGGGGTTTCAAAATAAGAATTCATTATCAAAATTTAAAAAGTAATTTCTCATTTTTTTTTCTAAATTAGGTGAAAAAATCTTCCAGCAAGGAATGGGGCATTTAAACAAGAGCCGTGGAGATAAAATTGAGGGCTACAATCTCATCATAGAGGCTGCGGAGATGGGGCACAAAGGAGCCCTGATCAAGCTGGCTTGGGGACTTTTGTTTGGAAACTACATGGAACAGAACATCACTCAAGCTACGGATATTTTTGCTTCGTTGGCTGAGAAGGGAAATGCCGATGCGCATGCGGTATGTTTCACTACATATGTACATATTTAAATTATCATTTAGAATTTTCTGTGGATCTTCCAATATATATTGGCTGGGATACATAATTTATTAATAATTTTATTCTCGGTATGACCGACTACCATTCATTGGAAACACGTAGAAGTTTTGCTCTGCTAAAAAAATTATTCTAATTATTTACCGACTCACATATTGAACAATGAGATTCTGGCAGAAATCAATATTTTGTGCCTGAGTCTCGCACTCGGGCATATCGCCACAATATTTTGTATTGGCAAGCGAGTCGTACAAATCTTTATCTGAATTCGCCCTTGCAGAGAGCGACCCGCTGTCTGATTACAGTGGATGTCAAATTTGATGTATTCTTCGAAGCCTACATTGAGTTTCCAAGGATTTTAGTACTATGTACTCACTATATCAACGGTACTTTTGTAACGAAATAGATAGAAGAATATCTGTAATGTTAAAGTATTATGAGTCTGTTTCATTTTATTCAACATTCTGTATTTAATACATTTTTATGTTGGATCAGGGTTTGGGCCTGCTCTACGCCTCGGGCATCGGTGTCAACGTGTCCCAGGCCCGGGCGTTGGTCCACCTGACAATGGGGGCCCTGGGGGACAACACCTGGGCGCAGATGGCTCTCGGGTACCGCCACTGGGCAGGGGTCACCGTGCCCGTCAACTGCGAGAGGGCCCTGGACTTTTACCGGAAGGCTGCTACTAAAGGTTTTTACTGTCTAGAAGTTTTTTTTTTATTCATGTTCTAGGCTTTTTATTAGTACATACATACTTTACAGAATTATAAAAATCTTTTGTGAAAATATAAATTAATTTTGTCCTCATTTTGGCATTAACATGTTTCAAATTCCATCACATTTGATGATCATTAAATTGTCAATCAGCGGTGTTATGAATTTTTGACATTTGAATGGTCCCCTTTAAACACCGATTCTCGACCTGTTTCAGCTTTTGATCAAATTGAGAACAGCTGTCAAGCTGTCATAATGGTCGCGTTGTGCTTGTATGCTGATCACAATTTAATTACAAGTCAAAACGAGCCAAGAATCAGCGCTTAAAGGAGACTGTTCAAATGTCAAAAATTCAAAACGGCTCTGATCGTCGATATGATTGTTATCAGTTGTGATGGAGTGTGAAATACCCCAAGTTAACTCTTAATAATTTAAAATTTTCTTCCAGAACAGTTGATTTATAAACATCATAAATTTATTTGTTATCTATTTGATTGCTTCAGCTTGCAAATAGCTAATGATTTGTAATAAGTAATCAATTTTATTTTTAAAATGTCTATGGTACTAAAATTTTATTATCTTTTTATCTTGACCTTTCGGGGGACATTATTATTACATATCTTGTGCTGCCTGCAGAAGTGAGTGCAAGCCTTTCTTCGATAGTAAAGAAAGTCAAACACCTCAATAAACATTCTTACCTTAATAAATTCATTTTTTTTTAATTATTTTTTTATGATGTTGTTCACTACACACATCCTAAAGATGCTGAGTGGGTCTCTTTGAGGAAATGATGTAGGAAGAGGGAAACACAGAGGCCGAAAGATCATTCCCCAACTGAGCTGTTGAATACGAGAACAGGTTGTACGAAACTACCCGTTCTTTGGTGATAAATGTCTGCCATGTACAAAGGTTAGGCGCGCATTTGCGTGTTTCCCAACTGTATACCTGTGCCGAAGGAATCATTAACGTTAGTTCTCCGGTAGAACAAGGGCGGCATTCCCACCTGACGTCTGTGCTCAGTTTCAATGATATGTAATTATCTCGTTGTATGTCATTGTACCTATCCATTTTCTTTGCTTTCCTTCTACTGTCTTCCTAATTTCCTGGCTGTCCTCTCATGTTACAACATTAATGTTTACTCATTCTGTACGATAATCACCATCTTAGATTTTGCCGCATTCATTTTCAGTCCGCAATCCAGGCACAGGGACGTCACTATGTACGTATCGTAGTTAATTTTTCTTTTTCTAAGGAATTCCATTTGAAATGATATTATGTAGGCAACACTATCTCACCTTTCTTTTCACATATACTACTAGTGCTTTCGCCATTTTGGTTGGATTCTATGGATCGAAATAAAGGTTGAAACACATTTTGAATCCTTTTCAAAAAAAAAATTCCCACTAATAATTCAAAGTAAAAAATAAATAAATACTTTTAGTGATTTTTAAAACATTCATTCTTACATAATGCATAAATACAATATTGGTCTCTTAAAATAAGAAATAAAACCTCTTGAGTGTTTTTGGGAGATATTTCTCTCAGAAAACAAATAGCCGTAGAGTCTTTTGAAGAGATATTTCTCCCAGCCCGAAACGGACTCATAAAAATCATGTTATCTCATTTTGTACCATAGTAATGTATATGATTTAAACTGTGTTAGAAAGAGAAAAAAAACGTTTTTTATAAAAATGACTCATAAAAGTCATGTTATCTTATTTTGTACTATAGTAATGTATATGATTTAAAATGTGTTAGAAAGAGAAAAAAACGCATTTTTATTGCCATTTAAAAGTTTTACCATACACATTTAAACTTTTTTTAATATTTATTATCAAGACTTGAGGGGTTAAAAATTAATAGCACTTTAATAATAAAGGAAGGTAGGTACCTACACCTATTAGAGTAACATAATCTAGAAATGTACTAAAATGGAACCAAAAACTTTCATTACTATGTCAACACTAAATTTAAAACAAAAATTATTTTATATTCAAATACACAGTTTGCCTGGACTTGACTTCTCTCACATAGTTATAACATCTAAGAAATGGCTTATTTGATATGTATGTACATTTCAAAAACAACAAAAAAAACTTTTCCATGCAATTTTCTCGCAAAATGTTAAAAAATAACACATTCAAAATTTATTTTTCCTACGAACGTCATGTAGAATTATCTCCTTTCAGGAATTACCATTAGTTTCTGAACACCGTTATATAAAATATTTTTTTGAACCATAGTGGGTTTTTTAAGTCTCATTTTTCCTTTCAACTAGTTTCAACCGTCTTGGTGTTGCCGTTTAAAAGCATTTAAACGATCGCAGTGCCCTCCATTTTATTTTGACAACCTGCACACATTTTCGAATAATTCATGTAAATATTTATGACGTCGGAAGTAATAGAAAGTCTTAATTTAATGAATTTTTTTTCCGTTCAAAATAATTTATTTTTTTTATTCTGTGAAGGTAAAATCATAATAGTATGAATGAAAAACAATTTTTTTTTAATATTACTTTTTATTAATGTTTGATACGCTGACCAGGTTTGACTTGTACCCAAGCTTCATTATACAGCACCCCTGAGGTGATTTTTCACAAAAGCGGCGCTATAGAAATGGTCCGATTATTATTATTATTAGTTAATATTTTACAAAACAATCTTGGTGTAATGAACATGCGACTGAATGAGAGAGATGAGGACAACTGTAGGTATATAGAGAGTATGCATGGTTCTCCGGTCTTTCTTCATTATTACCTGTCAACGAGATGATACATTCTGAAGTCTGTTGACTATTATTCCGCCATCCTAATTTCGCAGTAAAACCTTAATATAATGAGCCATTAACCTCTCGTGTGCCAGGCGTAAAAGGCGTTCTGCGTACCATGCTCTGGTTTTAATTTCGTAATAATTCACTCAAAATAATTTTTGTAATTTTATTGTTGTATCTTATCAGATAAAGTATCTATCTATTTACTAAAATATATATACCTTCATGTTACTAAAGAAGTTAAACAAAAACATGGAAGTATGTGTTTTTTTTTTATTGTATTTTTGAATAAGTGTCTATCTAAATAAAAATTAAATTGTTTGTGGTTATCCTGTAAATAATTCAGTAATGTAACTTTGAAAATTGGAAATATTTTTTGCTATGGCGCCCACCAATTTCAAATATTTATTACCTAACTTCTGCCGAACATCAAGCTATGCAATGTCCCTATTCTGATTGGCTCTTTTGTCGATGAGCGATTATGATTCATTTAAATATGTTGAGAGTAAGCGAATCCACTAGAGATACGCTGGTATTCGACGGTAGTTAATGTGGATGTGCCAGATGGCGCGTTGGCGTTTCATAAGTTAAATTGGGTACAAGCAAAACCTGATGGACATCTGAAATATTAATTATTAGTGGTATTAAATCAAATTTACTGTACATACATAATATATAATTAACAATGTCACACCGAAAATTGTGTTTCTTTCTATGGAAAAGTGCATTTTATGTTTGTTTTAATTTTTTAATTATGAGACACCAAAAAACACTGACCACTAACCTGACTTCTTTTCCGTTTACTTTACAGTTGCCAGCGAGGTGACCTTCAGCGGCGGAGCTGCCATTCAGAGGATCCGACTCTTGGATGAACATGAGAATTCTGGATTCAGTTCCGGAATCCTGTACAACAATCTCATTGAATATTACCAGCTTATGGCTGAAAAGGGAGATATCCAGACACAGGTACCCCTTTTACCGATTAAATACCAGACTATGCAGAAATAAAAATTGAGTACCTATATCCTGGTTCCAAAACAACTGTTATTTTTTGGTAAAACACAAAAATTTGTTTGATAGATCAATCTCTTCACTCACTGTATTAAAATCGTTTCAAATTTTTGGCAACAGACAGTTCTATGAGCATTTATTTCAATCACTGAATAGATAAACTGATCGAAGTGCGTTGTGGGTTTGTCTCGTGTACTTGAAATAAGGTTAATTTTCACTTTTCAGGTGAAAGTTTTTCTAATATTGAATTTCTTTCTTCAACAGTTTCAGAGTTTGAGATTTGGAATATTTTCCATTGACTTCTCCGCTCAGCAAACGTGTCCTCCTTTGTAATAGAATTAATAAATATTGTTTATCGGAATGAAGGAGCACACGGAACTCTCTTGTGAGAGATATAATATTTTTTTATGTGAGACTATGCATATACATATTTGATTTACCCTTTATTTTTGGTTTCAGGTTGGGCTCGCCCAGCTACATTACCAGGGCGGACGTGGCGTGCCCCTCGATTTAGAAAAGGCAATGCATTATTTTACCAAAGCAGCTAATGCTGGGAACGCGGAAGCAATGGCTTTTCTGGGAAAGGTAACATTTAAAAATAAACATACATATTATACATATTTTTTGAGCCTGTGTTACTGGGGAAGAGAATGAGAAAGGTAAGAACTACTCTCCAGCACAAATATATTATTTCACATTTTCAGGTTTTGAACCTGTAACCTCTAGGCCCAGAGTGCTCAATTGGTAGAGGTCACAATAAGCCATTTTCATAATATGTTAAATTATGTCTATTCCGACAGTTTAAAATATCAGACTTCATAGGAAAATGTCTGAAAGTTGTGAACATAATTAAGATTTATTTTGCAATCCCGTTTTGTTATTTATTTTAAATAATATCATTTTACACTCTTCATTACCTCTCCTCATTACAGTGCTCACAATGAATGATTTTTGTTGCAAATTTGTGTATTTCACCACCTCTGAGTAAATTGCTGATTAGCACTACTCGTCGAGTAGCATATATTATCTATTTCATCACTTCTAAGTAACGCTAGCACCAACACTAGCAAGGAAAAGGGCGGAAGCACCGCTTGAGGGATCCGAGCCTGCTGTAGGAGTGGCAGCTTGCCACACCAAACTACATATAGAAAGGTCTGTTAAATCCCAGCATTAGAAGGAATTTGAGAGAGCACCCGGAATGAGACAATCCAAAGTACTCATAAATGGATCAAATTCCAGACGGACCAGGCAACTATTCAATATGGACAGAAACTCACTGAGGGAACTGGTAGGACTACTAACGGGACATTGCCACCTCAGGAGACACATGCAGCTGTTGGGAATGGAAAACACCAATAGATACAGGAAATGTGAAGAGGATGAAGACACTCCAATTCATCTATAGTGCCATTGTCCCACTTTGATGGGAATAAGGCTCAGCTACCACCTGAAAAGACATATTATGGAACCAAGAGACATAGCCGAATATCCAATGAAAACCCTGGTGAACTTTATCAAAGGAATATGGTAAAATGGGAGATAGCAAAATGGGTCTATGGCCTGAGTTCTCACGGGAGTTATGCAGACCGTCTACATATCAATAAAAACCGTGATATAAATTCCTGTTTTTACCGCCATGTTAATCCTATGATTAAAGTTGCGCAACGAGTAGTTCTAGAGGTGGTGAAATACCCCCTTAGTTTAGGTTGATATAGAGATGTGTCTAGCATAACGTAGCCTTGCTTTATCCGTTTTTATTCAATGCATTATTCTTGAAAACCTTTTTTATTTATAGATATTTTTAGAAGGAAGTGAGACAGTAGAAGCCAACAATGAAACGGCACTCCGGTATTTCCGTAAGGCCACGGAGTTGAACAACCCGGTGGGGCAGTCGGGCCTCGGGCTGATGTATCTTCATGGACGGGGCGTCCAGAAGGACACCAACCAGGCCCTGAAGCTGTTCAAGCTGGCAGCGGACCAAGGCTGGGTGGAGGGACACCTACAGCTCGGGAATATGTACTTTGGTAATTGTTATTGCTTAAAATCTGTTACGAAATCAGTATAAAATCATTAAATCCTTTTTGTAGTAAAAATGGATTTCTTCACTAATTTCCCTAAGAGGTTTGAGGACTCAAAGCGAATCATCACCTACCTACAGGTATAGCAGGGAGCATATATGCATACCTGAAATTTCATATTTTTCATTTTTACTTTTTGTATTGAATCAATTGAAGATTGTTGCAAACAAGCTGCCTACAGACGTATCCGATTTGAAGAAAACATGTCAAAAGGGATCGAAAAATGGGTCTGGCTTAAGGAATGGACAGACAAGAGGCCTGATCTTTCCAATGTGATTGCTTCAGCTAGTACATATAATATCAGATTTTCTGTAGGCGGCTGTTGTTGTAAAATCATTAAAACAGGGCAAACAGAGTCTAGTCTATAAAGATGTGTGGCAATCAATATTTTGTTTTGATGTTGCACTGTTATGTTATTTCAAGTAACAATAATGCTGTCAACCTAAATAAGGCCGCTTTCTGACGGTTCCTATGAGGCTATGAACATTTCACTCACTAGTGCAAACACTGCGAATGCAGTATCCGCAGTAGCGAGAGAAATGTTCGTTCCTTACCGGACCGTTAGAGAGTGGGTTAAACTATAATATTGTGTATAATATAAAATGCTGTATTTTCTAATATTTGTAAGCGCCCTTGAGGCGATATTTCACAAAAATGACACTATATAAATTAGCCAAGTATTATTATCAGCACCTGTTTCATTAAAGCGTCTTGTTTTCCAGCTGGTATCGGCGTCAGAAGGGATTTCAAGTTGGCCAATAAGTACTTCTCTCTGGCCACTCAATCTGGACACGTTCTGGCATTCTACCACTTGGGCCAAATGCATGCCCAGGGCATGGGAATGCTGGCTTCATGCCCCACTGCTGTTGAAGTAAGCTCCGTTCTAATACTCTTTATAAAGATACTTACGCTTATTTTCTTATGAAACTTGAAAGTTTCTAAATAATTGCTTCCATTTACTGTACACATGAACAGTAACAAAAATGTGTTATTTCAGCGTAAAAGTTAACTTAAGTGTTGAGTTCTTAACCTTTGGAACACCGAGTTCACACGATCCCGCCTGAGTCTATTCTCGTAATAACTTACTTGTTTTTTTTGCAAAATATTGTTTTTGTAAATTGTACCGTCTTGCAAAAAAATGTGTTTATGTACATATTTATAAAAATTGTATATATCTATCATAAGTAGTTTCCTCAGAAACGCTACTTATATTTAGAGAAATGATTTTTTGGCATTGCCAATTTGATGCAAATGCATACAAATTCTGTTTATCCGATAGGCAATTCCGGCGCTCTAAGCCTAAAAAACACAAATGAGAGACTTTTGCACATCACTGTTACCAAATACGCTAGATTGATAAGGCGTCCAGCTTCAGACATTTAATGGCAATATGCTATACAACGCCTCTATATCTTAATAGATATTCTGTGAAATATTTTCTAAATAAATTATAGAAATGAAAAAATTCATAAAAAACGTTAGGTAACCTACATATTATTACTTTACTGCTTTATAACGTGAATTATTAAAAGCATTATGTTCATTGTTTATTTTGAGTAAATCGTTGCTATCTAAAAAATTGTTGAAAATTTCTCTTGGTTATTGAGTAGTTACATGAATTAATCACCCATTAGATTTTTTAATAAACAAATTTTTAAAAACACTTCTCTAGAGCTTATAATTTTAAAACAAAACATCGGATAATTTGGATAATGACGACAACAAAGTCAGTAATAATTAACATAATACAAATGTATCCTATGTACAAATTAACAAAAGCGACAAGAGCACCCTTATTCTTGCACCCTCGAGATGATTTTCTAACGAAAACGGAGCTATGGAATTTAACCTATCATTATTATTATTATTATTATCGACATGCATACAATGATCACCATACTGACGTTTCTGTTTCCAAACGGGAGAGAAACAAAGGATTTCTTGATCTTCCTAGTATTATTGGGATCCCCTTTCATAAGAATTAAATACATCAAAAGGCTTAGGAGGGCCAAGGGAGTGAGAGAGAGGGCATGGTGCGGGGAGCCACGAACCGTCATTCAATCCAGCCGGATCATTATAGAGAACTAATTTAGTGATCTTGTTCGCTAAACCGAGCCGCTTCGCCCGCTACTAGTACAAGGTTCGCAAGGGAAGGAAATGTGACATGTCTTTTTTTCGGTGGGAAAAAGTAGGGTTGCCAGTATAATAATTTTGACAATCTAAAATAATATAAATGTTTTTTTTTCTTTACAGTTGTTCAAAAATGTAGCCGAGAGGGGAAAATGGGGAGAGCAGCTCATGTTGGCTTACAATGACTATAAAATGTACCCTGACAGATCCTTTGTACAATACGCAATATTGGGGCAGCTTGGATATGAAGTGGCACAAAGCAATGCAGCATTCCTTTTAGATAGAGGTAATTTTCATATACATAACAATGTCATATTATCACTTTTTCGAAGAAGAATTCTTCTTCTAGAAGGTTTTCACTTTGTGATGTCATTATGTATTTTAATTAAAACAAAATAACTTTGTATACATCACTTTATTAATATACAATATTACTACATGTTTCGTGAGCGATGCTCACATCTTCAGGTATCAATGTATACTGAAGTTAACAATTAAAATATAGAACAGTTAGATTTAAGTTGGGAGGGGTGGTAGGGGAAAGACAAGTAATTAGGGAATTACAATCAGAAAATTACAATAATTTGGAAATTACAAAGATTTAAGTGGGGAGGGGTGGTAGGGGAAAGACAAATAACTAGGAAATTACAATCGTTAAAGGAAGGTGACAAAGGTATAATTAAGAAATTGTTAAGTTGTTGGAATGGTCATTAGAGTAGGAAGGCCTGTTAAGTGGGAAAATATTTAATATAGGGTTACCAAAAAAGTTTTTTTGTTTGTTGATTATATCAATTTTTAAATTATCGCTTGCTCTAATATGTATTAGACATATTAGAGCATTAAAAAATAACAGTGAATCGGAATTTGCGGATCATTTAATAGAAAATTATCATACTTTTGATATAGATACAGGATTAAAAATACTTCATACGGGATACAAAACAACACAAATTAATAATTTAGAAATACTAGAAATTAGAAAAAGCGATAATTTAAAAATTGATATAATCAACAAACAAAAAAACTTTTTTGGTAACCCTATATTAAATATTTTCTCACTTAACAGGCCTTCCTACTCTAATGACCATTCCAACAACTTAACAATTTCTTAATTATAC
>JAHDVE020003556.1:0-22500 GCA_022606495.2 Halesus radiatus
AAGAGGTGATTATATATAAATTTTATTTTTTTATTTATTTTAAAGACAAACATTCCCGGGTTACTTATAGCCGAACAATTTTTTTTAAATCCCTTATTATCATCATAATAACCTTAATATGTTGCTTGTGTAATGATTGAGGGCTTAGTCAGGGGAGGAATTGAACTCACAACGTCTGGGTGCGACCCAAACGCAAAGCCAACTCAGCCCCTAACTGGTCCGACATGATAAATAATATATAGTAAAAAAAATTCTCGATCAGAACGTAAAGACCCCACTTTTATAAGTCTTTATTTCGGTTTTTCATTCATAATAATGATCATAATCACTTTTATCACAATTTCTTAATCACAATTTCTAATTATTGTTAAAAAATATAATGCAAAACCAAAATACATTTTGTATCCAGTGACATAATCCAAACTCTATCTAACTCAAGTTTAAATTAAATTAAAATGTAAATTAAATTTAGATCTTAAGTGACATAATCCAAACTCTAACTAACTTAATTTAAAATTAAATTTAAATGTAAATTAAATTTAAATGTAAATTAAATTTTAATGTAAATTAAATTTAAATTTAAATGTAAATTAAATTTAAATGTAAATTAAATTTAAATGTAAATTAAATTTAAATGTAAATTAAATTTAAATGTAAATTAAATTTAAATGTAAATTAAATTTAAATGTAAATTTAATTTAAATTTAAATGTAAATTAAATTTAAATGTAAATTAAATTTAAATGTAAATTAAATTTAAATGTAAATTAAATTTAAATGTAAATTAAATTTAAATGTAAATTAAATTTAAATGTAAATTAAATTTAAATGTAAATTAAATTTAAATGTAAATTAAATTTAAATGTAAATTAAATTTAGATCTTAAGTGACATAATCCAAACTCTATCTAACTCAATTTTAAATTAAATTTAAATGTAAATTAAATTTAGATCTTAAGTGACATAATCCAAACTCTATCTAACTCAATTTTAAATTAAATTTAAATGTAAATTAAATTTAAATCTTATGTGACATAATCTAAACTCTGATCATCAATTCAATGAATAATTTAAAACAAAACTATATTTTACTAGGACATGTTTTTATGTTTGGTTCAGGTTTGGTACTCGTACCGGGCTATCGCCGGCCGAGTCAGTATGCCTTTGTCAACGTAGCAAGACCCACGTCGCTCACAACAATGCTTTACGATTCTATGAAAAAGTGTAAATAGTATTTTTTTTATAACCTTAATATGTCTTTGCAGTATAATCGACCATAATTAACAACTGTTGATAGATTGTATTAATATTTTTGGCTTAAAAAGCAATATTGTATTGAATTTGTATGGGGTAACTTCGAGTCCTGCACCGGAGACCGCGTTATATTTTGGCAAAACGCGGCCGACTCTTGGTGATTTATATGGGGACGGTACCTACGAAAATCTAGGTATCGTAGAAAGTGATTTTAAACACGTTCATATGTTATATATTGTGGGTTCCATATTTATGACGCATATTCTAGTGAGCTGCGGACGGAAGCAGAGTAAAGGATTTTCATTGTTTTAATGTTAGTGAATTTTTTACATGATCTGAGAATCCTAACATTTGAAGTTATTGTGTCGATATGAAGATGTAAAAGAAGCATAGAATCCAATGTCACTCCCAAATCTTTTGCTTCTGTCTTATGAGTTATTATTAAGTCAGAGTATTGTGATTGGATCGACTCGTGGTTCACGACTCACCTCCAATGTCTGCCCTGTTGGTGGTGAGCTGGCCGAGCATGCCACTCCAGATCCCGACGTCATCTCGGTAGCCCCAGGAGTTCTCGAAGCTGATGTCTCGGCTGCCATTAATGATATCGATCACGTGCTTAGTCAGTACAAAATTCACCTTCGTGATGGTGTCAATATGCTTGTTCCTAAAAATAATTAATTGTTTTAGATCTTTCCCCATTTGCCATATAAATTCATCCATAATTTATATCATGTAATTAATCTTTTATAAATAAAATAATCATTGTTGCTTTTTTATGAATATTTTATTCTATTCTTAAATTCATTCAAAAAAATTTATTACTACGTTGTTTAACTTTTTTAGTGTTGTTTTTGTATTGGACTGTAATGAGTATATGTATTTTTAATATTTTTAATTTTACTATATATTTTTCATTTAGTTTCTATAC
Organism: Halesus radiatus; assembly: GCA_022606495.2. NCBI lineage: Eukaryota > Metazoa > Arthropoda > Insecta > Trichoptera > Limnephilidae > Halesus > Halesus radiatus. The sequence continues at coordinate 2,181 of JAHDVE020003556.1, forward strand.
ATTTTTTTCATTTAGTTAATACATTTTTAGAAAGCTAATAAGACAATATATGATGCTTTTCTTAGTCCTCTTCACAGGCGTTCCTGTGCTGAGGCGGACTAGATTTGATTTAAAAACTGATAGTTTTTAAGCTCGTTCGAAGTTCTTTTCAGGATGCTGGATAACTTCTCTTCTTTGATTCCTTTGAGCAAGGTTCTAATTTCATTTTAGAAATCATTTGACTTTTCTGTTTTTTTTGTTTGTTTTTTTTTATGGTTGGTGAAAGTGAATTATATAGCTTGGTGGAGAGATATTTTTAAATCCTTTGTCCAAAATGAGTTATAAATTAAAATACAAATCAATGTTTTTTGTTTTTGTTTTGAGTACAGTTATCTTTAAACAACTTTTTTTGTTTTATATATTAAATAATGTAAATTGTACTATATATATGTGTTAAAATGATAAAAAAATAGATTATTTTTTATCTATATACAGAAATTAACTACTTTCTACAACACAGCCCAAGCTAGCGTAGCAAGTAGGAAACAATTAAAAATAAAATAAATATTAATTGTATACTTTTTATATTATATTAGAATTGGTAATATTATAAGAATTGTCTATAATAATAATAATAATAATAATCGGACCATTTCTATAGCTCCGCTTTTGTGAAAAATCACCTCAGGGGCGCTGTACAAATGTTACTTCCTATTCTTATATTATTTTTATATTACGTCTATTGTACGAATTTATTATTATTTTTTTTTTTTTACATTTATTTTCTCTTTTTGGACAGGCTATCATTACACATTATTTATAGACCATATAAAGAGATGCAGTTAAATTATCAAAACTAAATTTAACGTTAAATTGAAAAAAAAGAAGCTAACTGTATTTATTCCTTACGATATATTGCAAGACGCTAATACAAATGATAGAGTGATTGTTTCCATTATATTCAAGAATGTATCTAAGCTAAGACAAAGAATTATTATCCATATTTTTTTAGGATAAATAACACAGAATACTCTTAAAAGAGTGGAGCGGCGGGGGAGGATGGTGGCCGGGGGAATTGATCCCTAGAGCCCTCAAAAGCAGAAATAAGAGAAATTAGTAAGCAGAAATAAGAAAATAAGCAATTATGAATACCACAATAATAGTCCCGAATGTGCGAAACCAGTGGGACTATAGAATCCCAAGTGGGGTAGGTTGATCTTGTTGTAATAAAGCTAATGATTTTAAAAAAGGTACCTCTGCATCAATATAATATACATCGTTGAAATATCTAAAGAGTTAAAATATTCTGACTTGTAGTCGGTCAGATGGTGAATAGTGTCGTTATCAGTGATCACGAAGCAAACCCTGATGGGTGTCCCCCGCACGTCCATCCTGCGCGGCGCTGCTGGCCCTCGCAGCTCCGCCCCTCGCAGCTCCGCCCCCCGCAGCCAGGCGCCCCCCTCTCGCAGCCTGTATACTGGAGCAGTTAGGGTGGTTAAAGACTCTGGCATATTGTTAATGTATTTGTTAATAAGAAACAGACAGCTATTAATATTTACAAATATATGTACAAAGAAGGTTGACAAAAGGCAACAAATAAAGTTTCTTGTGATAATAGTTGTTAAGTACAAATGTTTTATTTATTAAGCTAACGAGATAAAGAAAAAAAACAAATATAAGGAAGGAAGGCGAGGAAGAGGAAGATAGGATCGGGACAGGAGATGCTCTCGATACATTTAAACTCGTGCATCAATTTGTGGTCGTACGTATCACTTCGGTTTGATATTTTGAAAGGGTGTTTGTGAAGAATGGCGATATTGTGAAATTGTGCGTTACATTGCGCACAAATACGGGGAATTGGTGGCTTTATCTTAGGATTGGTCCTGCTTGCAGGCAAATAATAAAATCGGTTTGTCGGGTTGGTCTTGATGGGTGGTCGGGACGGTATGTAAATGTTTATAAAGTTAATGAGCTCTGGCGAGTCCAGGCCATCATTCTTAATTTTAAATAACAAGATTTGATCAAATATTAAGCGTCGCATTTGAAGTGTGATGAAGTTATGGAATTTTAAAGATTCGATATTATTTGCAAAGTGTAAATTAAATTTAAAATTAATATGCCTAAAGAATTTACGTCGAATGCTTTCGATTCTTTCCATATGGGCTTGGTATAAACGTGTTCATATTGGTGTGCAATATTCTAAATTAATATGTAAGGGAATACAGAGTCTTTATGTTGCGAAAAGGTTTTGAAATACGAACTATAAATCCCAGAATTTTATTGGTTTTATTTATAACCTCATTAGTTTGTTTGATAAACTTTAGTTTAATAATTAACTAGCTAATATAAACAATCTGAGTACATTATCTCAAGAAATGCCATGTGGGCGTGTTTGTGATCTACAAGTCTGTCCATTCGTGCCTTACATTTCTAATACAAAAACTTATTTCACCACTGTTTCATTTCGATCAAATGAAACGGCAATGATAGTACGCATGAGAAGTATGTTATTTATTTTTGTTTTAAATTTTGAAGTATGTGAGATGAAAAAAAATCAATTTTCATAATTTTAGAGGCAGCTTAGAAAATTATTTGCCGGTTTACGGTATTTTTAAAAATATATCGTATTTGCTATGTAAATATAATTACGTAAATAGAAATATAAAAATATATCGTATTTGCTATGTAAATATAATTACGTAAATAAAAATATATCGTATTTGCTATGTAAATATAATTACGTAAATAAAAATATAAAAATATATCGTATTTGCTATGTAAATATAATTACGTAAATAAAAATATAAAAATATATCGTATTTGCTACGTAAATATAATTACGTAAATAAAAATATATCGCATTTGCTATGTAAATATAATTACGTAAATAAAAATATATCGTATTTGCTACGTAAATATAATTACGTACATAAAAATATAAAAACGAAACATTTAGAAAAAACGACTTTTTCGGGTCGATATTTTAAATTTTATATGGCAAATTTGTGTTCCACCGTAAATTGGTCGTTTTTAATTTAATTTAAAGTCCACCTTGATGCTTATTTTAAAAAAATTTTAATTTTGTATTTCATTATATTTTCCAAGCAGATGGGTTAAAACTTTTTTTTAAATCACCCGTAGCCCCTAAATAATTGTTAAAGATGCTTCTAAAATCGAGAAAAATCAATTCCTTTTATGACCGATATTTCATAAGGAAAAACAAAAATAAATAAAATACTTCTCATGCGTACTAGATATTTTTACTAAACCTTTAATTACAAAAATATACTAATAGGTTTAGGTGAGTATTTTGTCCTCAAATCCAAAATTATGTTTTGTATGAAACAGGCCACGCAGCCGTCCCTCTTAAATAATGTGTGTTTCAAATAAATAAATATTATTAATGTAATCGTATTGGGTACACCAACCTGAATAGACACTTTTAGGACCGGTAGAATCTGCGTAAGTAACGACCAGTACATTGCTGTCGGACAGAACACTGCGTTCCTCGAGCTCAGCGGGAACTGAATAATGGTTTTCAGTGGGAATTTCCGAAGTGGCTGTTTGGCTTGTCCAGTGGCGTGCGCTGTCGCCGTTAGCATTGCCGGTGTTTTCGAGCAGCAGCCAGGTGTACGGGGCTTTTAGTAATAGTTGTTCTTCTGCCTGAAACATCGGTGCCGCTTCTATAATGACAATATTTTTCGATTAAGCTAATTTTAACAGTTCCACTTTCCAGACAGATAGACCAGTCAATATTGGGTGTGCCGGTTTAGAAATTATCGTCATCACAATTTAAATAATTAAAATTGATTCGCTCAAATGTGCAGGGGTAAAATAGGAAGGGTAAGATGGGATCCATTACTTGCGCATTTCTTACATTTTTGGGTGCAATCAATGTGGAAATTGGTAATGCCAATTCAACGTTCAAACTATTATTTCTCCTTCTCGGTTTATCACGAATTCTTAAGTTTTCAGTTTGCAAAACATCACAGCTGAAGGCATTTTTATACTCCACTTCATGCATGTTTTGTGTAAACCGAAATACAGACACATTTAAAAATGATATTCACTTCGAAGCACTGCCACAATATTTAAAATCATCAGCGCTCATTCGCAAAACTCTAAGTGGCTTTCTTCTGTTCACTGACTTCTGTACTCTCATGAGATTGAGTGGGGTAAAGAACTCGGTCTTGGACATGACCTTCTCAATGGCACTGTGAGCTCTTGTCAACTTCTTGTATGCAGGAATAGCCAGGTATCGAGTACTTCATGGTCATCAAAGTTATTTGTGGATTTTTATCGATAAAATATATAACAGCGGGGTTCATAAAACAATTCTTATTTTGCGGAATACACGAATTACTCCTCGTTATCAATTCAATGAAATTATTCTCAGCAACCTAAACCAAAACTGAAATCTTTTTAAATGTACTCGCTGAGTCATTTTCAGCACAACCTGACATACTCTCATTCCATATCGCATAAAATACGAGTGTATGGTTTTGGTTACCTAGTAGTCTGCAGTTAGTTAAATTGTACACATTTTCTCAATTTTCTCTTATAATAGAAGGAACTTACTTCTGCTCTCGGACATGATATAACGTTTTGTAAATCAAAATAAATGACGGGTATGTCATTTCAGAACCTCTGTCCTTTCTCATAGCCATCTTATTTTCAATATGATTTCCATACTTTAATGACAAATATTCAATAAACAGATTATCATCTTTTTCATCGAGCTGTTCTTAGCAAAGATCAACTCTATCAGATTTTTCACGTGATAACTTAAATTAAATTTGGTTATAAAAATATGCCCGTAGATGCTCCATTTCACCGTCGTTGTATCTCTTCGCAATATTTTGTGTACAAATCATACATTTTCACCACGTCCAGATTCAACTCTAAATACCGCGATTCCAGCAAGTGAAATAAAGCCACCTACTCCATCACTTATTTTATTTTGTCTAGAGGAAAACCGAATAGAAAACAGTCTACAGATGTATCAGAATCGCTCTCTGATGGTTTATATAAGGTGTTGCAGAATCTCTATAATTCTCGTATTCAATAATTTTAATAAAGAACCACGGTTTGATCATCTAATTTACACTTCTAATTGCAACGCGCGGAAACCTAACAGTTCATCAGATGGAACGTTCTGTATGGATTAATGTAAACTGAGTTACAAAATAACTTTTTAAGTTGGAGAAACAAGATTCCATCTGCACTTGGAACCTCGTTTCACAAATTATAGTAAATTACTGATGCAGTTGGAACTTTTAACACTTTCTAATTCCGTTAATATTCAGTAGATTTTGTTGTTTTGTTGTTGTCTATAGAAGAAATGAAGAATAGTGCAGTTGAAACCGTTTCCATTCAATAACTCAAATCATCCCAAATCGTCAGTTGGAACCTTGTTATCCCAAGGGGTCGAATTTAGTAGATACATTGAATCACCATACTAGGCGGCTTCCTGTTTCATGGTGACCAATGGAGTATAGTTACTTTATATGAATTAGTTCATTTTTTTTAAATATATTTAGCATGGGTAATAATTACTGTAAACGGTTGGTTTTCCAAAAAATAAAATAAAATAAAGTAATAATGAAACAAACATACATCCTTATTATTCCCTTTTGACTTTCAGACACCTCTTTAATTACATAAAATTAGATTTTAAAATACTTATAAATATGTTATATATATTCTTATAGGAGAGGAAGAGAAAGATATGATCGGGACCGGAGATGCTCTCGATACATTTTATACTCGTACATCAATTTGAAGTGTTTGCTTACATTGAATTCTTTCGTTTTATAAAAGTAATAATCGAATATTTTAATAAACACTTACCTTTTCCGTAAAAACGGGATATTTTCCATGTTCACATTTCATAATTGCGTTATTTGTATTAAAAATGATTGTTTTAAGGTGTCAGCAAAACTTGCTTAATTATAATTTTATAAAATATAATCGCCAAATCACTTTTTGGAACTGTTATTTTTTTTTAATTTATTTATTTAATAAAAAAAATAACAGCAATGTAATATACACACTATTTCATACTTTGGTATTGGTTACATTTATGTAATTTAATTTAATTTTTTTTACAGTGTGCTACAATAATTTTATATAAAAGCAGTAACTAATAGAACAAAAAAATTATAATAAAAAATATTAAAATATGTACTCGTATACAGGAACGGTTAGAAAGAAATAGAAGAGTATAATATATCTAAAGTTGTGCATAACCTGCCTCACTGGGCGAACAGACATTGAGACAGATTGTTTAGTAAATTATTTGTCACATTTTGTCCATGGTGTATTTACAGATATAGAATATAAGTTCCTGTACAGCAGGTACAGGTAAGCCAACAATGTTTCTTGTGATAACAGTGTTTAAATACAAATGTTTCATTTATGAACATAATAAGGCAAAAAAAAAACAAATTAAGGAGGAAGGGGGAAGCGGAAGAGGAAGATAGGATCGGGAAAAGAGATGCTCTCGATACACTTTATACTCGTGCATTAATTTGTGGTCTTATGCGTTACTTCAGTTTGATATTTTGAAAGGGTATTGTGAAAAATGTCGAAGGTTGTAAAATTATGTGTTATATTGCGCACAGATACGGGGAATTGGAGAATTTATCCTAATTAATTAATTTATCCTGGCCACACTAATAACAATTACTTTAGCAAAAGTATGCTTGAAACAGCGCTTGGTCTAATTTAACACGCGAGTTACTCTAACTAACTGCTAAAATTTAAACTTCGCTCACGATTTAGCTGTCTGTTGAAACAGACGGCCCAAAGAGATGAATAAGGATAGTAAGATCAAGTGGTATATATTTTGAAGAGATTATTTTTGCTAATCCATTTGGATGGAGTTTGAGTTCTCGGCCGTCGTGGGCTTTTTTTATAAGAAACTGGAAACATTACTACATTGATAGTTGTGGGTATCTTTAAAATTATTTATGTGTTACTATTATATTAAGCCTATCCTCACTGTAACAAAATTGTACTGCTGTTTTTTTTAAACTTTTTATGTAATTTTTTTTCCGGAAACACCACACAGGAGACCCCGAGGCAAATAATTTCCCTTAAAGTCTATATCATCTTTGGGGATGCTGTATGGAGGGTCTTTTAGAGGATAGAAAGGAGTGAACTTGGGTCTTGAAGAGACCCATGTTGTAGAATGAAGGAAACACAGAGGCCAGCAGATCATTCCATAGTCGAGCTGTTGAACACAGTTCACGACCCGTTCTCATGTGACAAATGTCGAATGTGTGCAAATGTTGGGTACGCGTTTGGCGGGTGTCCAGATTATGCACCGGTGCCGAAGGGATTAAGGACGCTAGTTCCGCAGAGCATCTTCCATTAAAATACCGGTAAAACAAGGACAGAAATCCCACCTGACGTGTGTGCTCCAAATATTGCAGTCCGTTTGTTAAAACAGGCAAATCTATCAAACGGACGGCCCGTTTCTGCACAGAGTCAATGGTTTTTTCAGATATTTTGGGACTCCCGACCAGAGGTGACTGCCAAATTCTACAGTAGGGCGCACTTGCGATTTGTACAGGGTCAGCAGTTGTGTACTATTAAAGTATCTGACAATACGCCTAGCTTCTGAAAGGTAACTTTACTCTGGCTTCGATGGAGCCCCCATACCTGAGCTGGTAACTTAAGGTTACAACAAACATATCAATGGAGGGCTTGTTGGGAAGATTGCTTCCGTTAAAGAAGACTAGATTATCATTTCGATTCCTTTTAGACGTAATCAGACATGATTGGGTATTTGAAAAATAAAATTCGACAAGGTTATTCTTAACCCAAGAGGAGACCCTCTCGAGGTAACCGTCCATTCTCTGCTTCAAAGCTCTCCGAGCCGTTTGATTTTGTGTGACCTTTGCGGGCTTGTCAAATAAAAAGTTATCATGGACTGTACTATCATCAGCGTAACAATGGATTGGTGCACATGTCAAGAGGTCATTGATGTGCAACAAAAATAATGACGGAGACAGAACCGATCCTTTGGGACGCCAGCATTTATTGAATGCGAGGAAGATATGAAAACATCAGCAACCGTCTGAATCGATCTCTCCCTCAGAAAGTCGTCAATCCACGTACACAAGGAAACGGAAAGTCCGTAAGAAGGCAGTTTGTTGACAAGTCCTCGGTGCCAAACCCGATCAAAGGCCTTAGAAATGCCCAGTGAGAACGTTTGAATCTCACCATAACATTCCAGGCACCGCCCCCCAAACATGCATCACATACGCGAGAAGATCACTGAATGAACGGTTCCGCCGGATCCGTACTTACGGTCGTTAATAATTTTAAAATTGTTTAATACTTGCGGATATTTCTATATTTTTATAATATCATTTAAATCGATATTATGAAATTAAAGTCTAGTATTTCTATAATAAAACTGTTAGGCTGTTTTCATATTAAAAAAATCATATTTTTCCAAATTGTGTACATTGATCACAACATGCATGCACCTATATTGTTATAATTTTGCACGACATTTGTATGATGATTATTATTTATTTTTGTACCATATAATTTTGTCGAACTAAACTCCTGCTGACAAGCTACTTATGGTGGCTTAGCGGGTACAAGTTCCCATTGTATGTAATTAATATCATATAATAAAAAAAATATAATACATGAGTACAGGTCGTTTCCTGTTGGATAACCAACTACGCTCGAGTAACTTACCATCGCCAGAAGGTCCCGTGCTCCCTCACAGCGCAGGTCGAGCAGAAACACTGTTTGATGGGCCTCCTTAGGGGAGGAAGACAGCAAGTGGGAGGCTGCTGGGAATAGAAGAGATGATAGGCGAACTGCAACCCCTCCGCCATCGAAAAGTCCACGAGACAGAAGTACAGCATTTTCTAAAATATTATGAAGAAAAGTAAAAAACTAATGTTAAAATTAAAGCTTGCTTATTGAGGCTGAGAAACTTATTTGAATCTTATTTCTAAGTTAAATCAATATGCAATATTAAATTCAACACCACAACAGCTTCTGGAGATCTCGACACTCAACAAATGCCATTGTTGCAGCTAGGTCTCATTTGCGCAGCTCCGGATTCAGATGAGGCGATAACCTAATTAGAAACTCCGTTACTTTTAAAATGCAAAATCCGTCTAAAAAAATTGAGGTCATAAATTTACCTTGTTAAGAGCAATGGGGTGAGGCCCCTCTATGCAGCGACAGTGTAACAAGGGGGGGAAATATGGACTCGACAACATCCACGTTGGTCGCTAGTGTTAAGATATGAGGAAAAAGAGTGCTGGTAAAAAGAAGGCAGTTTCACTCACCTCGAGGCCAGAAGCAGGACTGATCTCAGGTTCCACCGTGGTTAGCTCAGCTGGTAGGGCATCTCATCTCCTATCTCAATGTCGAAGGCCGGCCGCAGCTTTATATCGGTGGAAGGTAACTAACTACTCGAACAAGAGATGCGTGCTTTCTAGTCAGAGTTTACTTAAGGCAAAACATTGGCAGGTAAATTACATACGGGATTCACAACAAAGGGCAGTATCTAATCTGATTCCTGATAATCTCTATCTTATGGATCTCCACCCGGACATGTTATTCGAAGGCACAGTTATTAACAGCACATACAAGAGGGTGAATTCAAATCTGCTTACATGGCAGTCGGCGACAACAGTCACGATTCCGTTGGTGTAAAGTGTGCAGACTAGGGACTCTGGATATCACACGTACCATGGCAGACAGGACGCAGCGAGTCATTGAACTGGTCACTGGCTTTAATATTTATGTACAATACAGAGGTAGCAAGGCGTTTATAAAGTACCGATGCAATAGCGGGCGGCTACGTGCCCAAAGCACACCGAACGCAGATGATGGCTCTGTGTCTGGATTAGAAATGATGGCGGGTCATCGCTTAGCAGGCGCACGCCGTGAAGTAGCCGGAAACTATGTCCCGTACGCTGTCTCATTGGTCAATAATAATGATGGCCGGCGAGACGCGCCGTTATTGGTTGGAGCGCCGACGAGCGACTAGATGTATCTTTATTTAACTAGCGGCTAGAAGTATTATTCTTTCAACGACTAGAATCTCTTAATTGTGTTACGTAACAACTTTTAAAATGTATTCTTTCTGAACATAAATTTAATCAGTTTCAGAAATTAAGTAATAAAATAATTTCACTTTGTGTCACAACATTTTGTTTAGAGTATTTTTCCGACGAGTTTCGGAAGCACTGTTCCTTCTTCGGGATTAAATATCCACAGGGTTAAGTACAAACATTCTCAAAAATGTGGTTTTGTCCTGCGTGAATTTTCTTTAATTTTTATAATGAACAATCACAAAGTATTAGCCCTATACAATAATATAGTTTTTCATTTATTAAGCAAGTTTCTATTATAAAAATGTGCAAAGAGAAAAGTGATAAAGAAAATCAGGAATATTATACACTTATGAGAAATGGAAATCATTTTATAATACCTAATTTTAATGCAACTCGAATGCATAAACAAGTATATTTATTAAGCTATAAAAAATTACAATAACCTCCCCATTAAAATGCGCTGTATTAATGTCCAATCAGAACCAATAAATAAAATTAAACTCTACTTTAAAAAAAAACTTACATACGAAAATATTTCATACAAAACATTTTATAAATAGAAGCAAATTAAATATTACGTACCTGAAAAATTTAGAATCGTGGCTCCCTTATCAGACACAAGAACTTCTCTTTTCCGATAAGGTTATACACGACCGAAGAAAAAAAATATATTTAAAAAAAAAAAATTATTCAGGATAAATAATTACCTATCTTCCAACATAAAAACGCTGTCAACATGATTGGCCTTGACATGGATGTTATTATTTCCACCACATCACGCACCACGCCGGGGAATGGAGTCGGAAGATTCCCAGGAGACACGACAGCTTTCTGTGTTGGTAGCGAGTCATGATAAAACTCAGTTTGAGGTACTTCCGCTAAATGTGAAGAGTTTGATATTACAGCTTGTCCATCAAAAATAAATAACACCGAGAGAAGAACACCAATCTGTCTGTAGTTGAGCATTGAAAACATGATGGCTGATCGGTAAAGCGAAGAATAAATTCTAGTGAAGCTAACTTTATGATAAATACTTTCAAGGAAAATTCAAGCTAAGTGGAGCGGCATGCACAATAAAAGAATTACAGTGATATACATTTTACTATGTCAATGCAATTAAGTTAATGTTATTTGAAGAAGCCATCCTAGATTTTTCTATCAGCTATTCCAACATGAATAAAATATGAGTAGCTCGATATTACCAAATTGCTATTTGAATTAGAGTTAGAGTCTTTGAATGCAGGACTTTGTCTAATTTTTTTATTTTTTTATTTATTTATTTATTTTTTTTTTTATTTAATTTTACAACAGAAAAAAAAACCAATTCAAAAAGTCCCGATAAACTACTTTTTTGTAGTTAGTCTAACAGGAGTTTCTTATTTAAAACATAAAATTTACAGACAAGGTTACAAAATATGTAAGATAAAAACATTAAAAAAAACGATATATAAAATAAAAAAATAAAAACCACATGTAACAATCTTAAAACATAAATATTTAAAAACAATATTATTGTAAAATATTTTTGCAAAAATATATTAAAAAAATGATTAAAATAAAAACATAAACGAAAGCAATAAATCGTAATTAAAATATTTATTTTTTATTTTTTTATTTATTAATGCATTTTTTGATACATACATTCACACAGACAATGATTATAAACATTTTTTTTTAACATTAAGTTATAAATACATCTGAACAACCTATGTGTAATGTATATAAAACAAAAAAATCCCACATAGGCAGGGTCAGTGCGTGGGTACACCTGGTATCAGTTAGTTGCAGCATATTAGTTTATTTGTATTAATACATGGATGTTGAAGGTAAGTTAAATAAGAAAACAAATCGAAAAACAAAGAAAGAAAAGTGGGTCAAATATACAGTTATAGCAGGAAAGGGTTGATATCTTTGGTTTTAATCCAATTTTTTATTTCATTTTTGTATGTGTTTAAAGATGATGTGTGTGGACACTTACATTCTGTAGATAGAAAATTAAAAATTTTAGGAGCAATAAAAAAAGCATGTCTCTGCGCAAGCCCAGTTTTACACAAGAGTACTTCAAGTACGGTATTTATCCTGTGGCTAGAGCGATTTTCGTTTTTTGGGAATAGTTTTTGTATTGAAAATACATATGTTTAGGCACTGTAGACAATAATTTTTTTCTTATATCTAACATCTCAGCCTCATGGAATAGTTGCATGGAGGGGAAGGTACTTTCTTTATGCAACATTATTTTTAGTATTAAATTTCCGTATTTCTAACAAATAGCTTCTTTCAGCTAGCCAAGTTTTCAATGTGTTTATTAATGGGTTAGTTTTAATTCAGTTTTTTTTTTATTTCAGCGGGTAACATATTTATACAACAAGGAACCATGTGTTCTGAAGTTCTTTGTCCATATTTGTTTTTATGCTTAGGAACCATTAATCCTTCATTAAAATTGAGACGAGTATTGTAAGTGTGCTCTTGTCTATTTGTATAAAATATAGGATTATTAATATGCTGAAATATAATTTTGTACCACAGAATTGATCTAACAGAAAGAATTTTGAGACTCCTTGATTGAACATGATTGATGTTTGTTTTACAGGAAAGTCCACAGGCTGTAATTTCATACCTTATAACATATTCCGCTAATGATAAATAAATTATTCGAACTATTCATATTGGAACAAAGAATTTTAATTTAAATAATCTACTAACTTTTTGTACCAACTTTTTCAAGAATTTTGTCAAGTGATGGTAAAATACTAATTGTTCTGTAGTTACCCAATACAGTGTGATCACCTCCTTTATAGATAGGTCTGATAATACTACATTTTAATTCGTCAAGAATTTTTGTTTGAAATAAGATTCTATTTACAAAATGGGTTATAATGGGACCTAAGGTTAAAATATGTTTTTTAATATCACTCATCCTGATATTATCAATTCCTGGAGAAGAGCTTTTCATTTGCCTAACAATGTTTTCTATGTCAGCCACTGTGGCTATTGGTAGGTACATGCTTTGAGGCATATCCTCCGGTTCGAACCCAGTTGTCTTGTAGTTGCACTTATGTAACATATTGTAAACAATTTCAGAAAAATAATTTTAAAATTCGTTAGTTACGTATTCTTTTGATCAATCTTTCATCAGATATTTGGAGACAACATCGTCACAGTAGTTTTTACATTTCATTCCTAAAATTTTATTACACTGCTCCCATGTTTTTTTTTATCAAGAAAATAGTATTAAAATTTATCATTATAGTGCGTACTTTGTAATTTAACTAACAATGTATTTAAAACATTTCTAAAACACTTATATTCTTTTTCATAGTATTTGTTTGTTGGAGCATTTTTCCAACGTTTATATAAAAAATCAATTTTTTCAATTTTATTGAATGCATCATTAGATGTCCAATCAGTTTTGGCAAAAGGTCGTGTTTTAGATTTTTTACTTATCACAATTGTGCTATCTTTATACAAGTCATCAAAATAAGTTTTAATTTTTGAATAAATAATAAAACAATCTTTTACCTCTAGAAGTGATTTCCAATCATAATTATGAATATTATTATCAATATGTTTTAGTGATAGAATCGTTATTTTATGAGATTTGTTAGAGTTTGCCCGTTCTATAGAGTTGAAGTGAATATTTACAGCCGTCGTGTGGTGATCGGCTATATTATAATCACATATGCATGCGGATATTGAATTCACGTATGCTCCGACGAATTGCTTTCCATTTAACCTCACAAAAAAGTGGTCGATACAAGAGTACTTTATTTTATGTTGAACGATCACTTCCCTAGTAGCGCCATCTATACATTTGATTAAATGGTTATTTGCTAAGATATTGTAGTAATTTATTATGATAGGATCATTTGTATTTAATAGATTTAAGTTAATGTCGCCAAAAAAGATGACACTTTCATTTGAATTAATATTATTATTAAACACAGAAGATATTTCTGACAAAAATGCTTGTTTGTTGAGATTCGGAGGTTGCTATATAGCTAAAAGATTTAATTTTTAATTGTTTTCTTTACGTTAAAGATAGGTTTAGTTTCCTAATTTCCGGCCAAAATTTTTATTTCATGATATTGTTCTAGGAGATCGTCCACAAATTCTTCTTTGTCATAATCATTGAATATTCATCTGAAGATTAAAGTTGATTTTTTTTGGACAATTCTTTAGCATCGACATCCTTTATTTCCTTCCTAAGATCGCGAGTTTCAATTTTTCTGCGTCCTCTTTTTTTGTGCATTCAATAATGATTTTATTTCTGGATTTTTTTTTAAACCTTCTACACGTATTCCGAGTTTGCTAATATTTACATGTTTTTGGATTCTTTTTAGCGTCAGATTGCGTCAGAAGTGTTATTGTTCGTTCTAGGATCGACCATAACACAATATTTGTTTTTGGTGTGTTTATGTTTATCTTGAGGGTAGTCATAGGTTTTATCTCTGTTTGCGAATCCTGATTTAATTTTTTCTTCTGTCAGCTCAACAGCAACGTTACTTAAAAATGCGAGTATATTCGTGGCTTTATTTGTAACAATATTCAGTTGTTCTTTGCTAAATTTCTTGGAGGGGTATTGTACTGCTATCAGTTCAGTAACTGCCGCCTTTGCTTCTTCCATAAATTTATGAAGATTTTCCATGTTCACTCTTGTACAACACTTTGACAGTTTCTAAAAATGTTAAACAGTTTATTTTAATTTAAAGCTGGTACACGATATATTTCTTTATGAAACTTATCCTGATCAAAACTGCGCACTTTGTTTCACTTAATATCAACTTCACTCTTTCTCTTCGCTAAAACTATCCACTTTTACGGAGTACTCAAATTGAGAGCAAAAAACATGCGACCTATCACTGTAACCGTGTGTTAATTGAATTCATTCAATTAATCTATAATGAAGCCTACTTCCGAGTTCATGAGACCAAATAATCTGATGTGAAATAATGCTTTTCTAAGAGGAGTGACGAAAAGTTAATCATTCAATGAAAAATGACTAATTGCCTGGTCGAGTATTTATGTTCGGCAGTGGAGTATTCAGATATATTTAAAAAAAGTATATTTTGATTTATTGCGTGGTTGAGCCAATTGAGCCTTTAAAAGCCAATTGAACAGAACTGTAAGCACAGGGTTCTTCCAATTAAGGTAAATTGAAGCAGTGCGGAGAAACCTGCCAACAGAGGCAAATGAATTGCTGGTTAATTCGTACGTTGTTTCACGTCTAGATTATTGCAATGGAATATATGTAAGTCTCCCCAACTATCATATTAACAAATTACAATTCGTTTTTAACGCTGCGGCAAGACTAATTACAGGCGTATCTAAATACTCCCACATTTCAGAGCATCTCAAAAATCTGCACTGGCTCAAATGTCCTGAAAGAATCCAGTTCAAGCTTTGCTCGATAGTATTTAAATCAATTAACGGGATGGTCCTGGCTTACCTATCGGAACTCTGCATCCCAGAAAATTCCAATTCACGCCAGTCAACTCTTAAATCAGCGACGTCATTCGCCATCGGGAGGCTGAAGGAACTAAAGCGCACATCAGATACTAAGTTGGTGAGCGAGCTTTTAGCGTGTCAGGCCATAAAGCCTGGAATAAACTGCCATACGATCTAAGATTGATTAAAGACTCGACAGAATTCAGGACGAAACTCAAAACTCATCTCTTCGGACAGTTATATCCATGGATGGTTCAGTGATCTAATAAACAAATAATTTAAATATTTGTAAATGTAAATAATTATTATCAAAAATCTCAAATAAAATCATGTTTCAAATAACTGCCTACTGTTCTTTTGCCAATAACCTTCTAATGTATGTAATATCACTGACAAATAGGATTTAAACAGTAACTTCAATGTCATGCAATGTGCAGTGTTTACTAATATATGTGTCCTATGCGTGCAAAGTCCATACCATCTCTGCCCAAAACATTGTAATTTAACGTTTTAATCTGGAGTGCCCTACCAGGAAAGTATGTTTTCTGTATATGTACATATTAAAATAAACCCTAACAAGTAGTATTTGTACAACGCCCTTGAGGTGATTTTTCACAAAAACGGCGCTATCCAAATCATCCAAGTATTATTATTATTGGCTGGTTGAGTGTTTATGTTGGTCAGTGGAGTATTCAGATACATTTAAAAAAAGTATAATTTGATTTATTGCCTGGTTGAGTATTTATGTTCGGCAGAGGAGTATTCAGATATATTTAAAAAAGGATATTTTGATTTATTTCCTGGTTGAGTATTTATATTTGGCAGCGGAGTATTCAAATATATTTAAAAAGTATATTTTGACTTATTGCCTGGTTGAGTATTTATGTTCGGCAGTGGAGTATTCTGATATATTTAAAAAAATATATTTTGATTTATTGTTCGGTTGAGTATTTTTGTTCAGATATATTTAAAAAATAGTATATTTTGATTTATTGCCCGGTTGAATATTTATGTTCTGCAGTGGAGTATTCGGATATATTTAAAAAAAAGTATATTTTGATTTATTGCCTGGTTGAGTATTTTTGTTCGGAAGTGGAGTATTCAGATATATTTTAAAAATAGTATATTTTGATATATTGTCTGGTGGAATATTTATGTTTGGCAGTGGAGTATTCAGATATATTTTAAAAAGAATATATTTTGATTTATTGCCTGGTTCAGTATTTATGTTCGGCAGTAGAGTATTTAGATATATTTAAAAAAAGTTTAAATAAGACAACTAAGACAAGTTCGACGGAGTTGAACTGAAGTTGAACTAAAAGCAAATTTGTGAAAAAAAGCTAATTTATGTAAAAATTCGAGCATTGAGCTACCTTGAGGTACATTCAATTTGGTAGGCAGGTATACGTATTGCCACCCCGGGAACCATTCATTGGATAACCATATTTCTGCCATAGATCACTCCAAGGGGGTCGCTTGGTGACTGAGGAGGGGTACTCGGGTTCATGGAGTGATTTTTTTTAGGTCTTGTCGGCGAAAGCGTCTGCCCACCAACTGCGTGGTGCACCGCTTAAGGGGGCAGACTCAAATAAGGCGCTAAACGTCACTTCGCAGTATGCTAACGTAAGTAAATATAACACATAATTCAAAAGTTATTTTAAGGCTTTGGAAAGTTACGAAAGTGTCTAAGGTTTTCAGTGACGTAAATTTTTAAACTGTAATCTTTTACATTATATATGAAATATCTACTGTAATTTTAAGTAAAACGCTCGACAGTGCCTTCGCCGTTATGTTAACTGCACCCATTACAAACATATTTAATTAAAATCTTTCCACAATATCGGAGTAAATAAGATCAAGAACCAAGGGCGTTTATTAAAAATAATTCAGTAAATTTAGATTTTCACTGTAATTCCCTCAAAGTTCAGGAATTTTTAAATTCATTTCCGTCATAGAAAAATCGTAGGAGAATTTCCGGCCCGCGCGATTGTTGATAAAACGATTTATTTCGCCGGAGTAAATCAGTTGTGAGAAGTCCTTCAGAGCGAGCGGACGTCCATTTGAAATTCGATATTTTTGTCTGTTTTATGACGAGTAGCTGGGAAGAGAGGTGTTAAACTGCCACCGGAATGTAAGAATTACGTATTTTTGATTTTTTTTTGTTGTAATCACATTTCTTTGCAACGTTCTTTAAGATGGTCCAAAAAGTGATTAATTTATTATAGGGCACAATATAAAAGGCCTGCGCACTGGAGAAAAACTGACGGACGTGGTACAGATCTACAAGATTATATATCTGTGCAGGCTGTCAAAAGCAAAACTAATGAGAATGAACGAATTATTTTTAAAATCTTAACATTTTTGGTGCCCATACAATTTACAATCTTGACGCCCCGACTGCATATAAAAGTATGCCGATCTGTGCCTATCAAAATCCATAGTTTTAGCGGCTATCTTCAATTTCTAGATATTCACACCGATTTGGTTAGAAAGCGGCGTAAGTCATGTTAGGGGGGTGCTGATGTCAAATTTAATGTCAAACTGAGTAATTTCGATGGTCATTTTGAATTTTGAGTTCTCTACCAATTTGGTTTAAAATCGGAAATAAATTGTTTGGAGGTACACTGAAATCAAATGCGAAGAATGATAACAAAGAATGTTTTTCTTCATTTAGAACAGCTGTATCTCAGACGATTAATATCGTAATGGTCCTTAAACCTAATGGTCCTTAGAGACCAATTTGGTTTCAAATTGTAGAATCTTTAGCCTACTTTAAAAAATATTAATTGACCTTCACAGAAAAATTACCCCTTCACTGTAAAAATTTTTTAAACATTAAAAAAAATAGTGAAGTATGATAACATAGAATGTTTTTCTTCATTTAGAACAGCTGTATTTCGGACAATATTAGGTCCTTGTAGACCAATTTGTTTTCAAATTGTACGATCTTTAGCCTACTTTAAAAAGTATACATTAACCTTTACCGAAAAATTACTTCTTCACTGTCAAAATTGACCAAAACACTAAAAAGTTGCGAAGAATGACAACTTACAAAAAATTTGGATAATTTATAACCGCTGTATCTCGGACACTATTAAGTCCTTAGAAACGTATTTGATTTCAAATTATAGCATATTTAGTCTACTTTGCTTGTGGGAGGAGCAAGGGGAAGATAGGAGACTTTTGTGAAAATATTCCGTGTTATAGGTATTATTCACCTGCAAAATTTCAGTTTTTCTTAATGCCTTCATTGACTGAACTACTGGTGAATTGTATTCAAGCTTATTATCTGCGTCAGGAGTGGGTTATAAATCATTGTTATCTACCTATGTTATATTTTTATACATGTATATTTATTATGTTGTATACAATATTGAAGGGCGTTTCGAAATCCCAAAAATTATCAAAAGGCAAATAATTCTTATTCCCATTTAATAAACGGGATCTAATTCACATCCGCCATCTTGGTTCCTAAGTTAAATGTAATAGACGGATTCCTTAACCATTAATACAAACCAAAGCCATTGAAAGAACAGCCATATAAAAAAAGCATCTAATTCATTTCAACCACCTTGAATCTACAAGTGGACAATCGAAAATCGGATTCCTTGATTCAAAAACCATGAAAATAATTCCCTATGTCAAAAACTGTGCTTATAAGTATTTTTAAGCAGGTGCTCCACGTTACCCATTTCTATAATATTTCCGAAGCAAAAATAAAAGATTATTATTTGAAGAAATAAATACGTAAATAGTAACAACAAAAAATATTTTGTGAAAGGGAAGCACTTTGTATGGGTACTGTCAATTATTAATATATTATATACAAATTAAAAAAAAAACATATTCTCATCATTTACTCTAACCTATACCAACAGATCGACTTGCTTTACTTTGCAGTAAGCGGAAAAAAAATCCTCCCTTTTCCGACTGCTAATTTAATGTCAAGCTTTTATTAATTTATTGTTAATTAATAGAAGCCGAATAAATGAAAAAAATATAGAGCAAATGTTTTTTGTTTCGTATTGCATCAATACGCTGAACATTTTTTATAATCCGGCGTGGTCTACATTATCCACATTTCCCCAATCCTGCTGCCGGATCGTAGTGGTCCGTGGTTTTGAGTTTGAGGCCTAAAATTCCTAACGGCGGTGAATACGCGGTCTTATACTGGACCCTTAAGGAGAAGCTAGTTGAAGTAGACCTTTTTATTACAGTAACTCCACACAGAAGGCTCTGAGGGAAATAATTTCTCTCAAGGCCTATATGAACTTTGGGGATGCTTTGTGGAGGGTCTTTTAGAGGATAGGAAGGAGTGAATCATGAAGAGACCCATGTTGTAGGTGTGAGGAAACAGAGAGTAAATGTCAACCGCGTGCAAATGTTATGAGCGCGTTTGGCGTATTTCCCGACTATGCACCGGTGCCGAAGGGATCAATGACGCTAGTTCCTCAACATCTTCCATTAAAATATCGGTAAAATAAGGACAGCATTCCCACCTTAGGTCTGTGCTCTAAAGATTGCAGTCCGATTTTTAAGATAGGCGAATCTATCAAACGGTTTGTGCACAAAGTTAAGGATTTATTTCAGATATTTTGAGGCTCCCGACCAGAGAAGGTTAGGTTAGGTTAGGTTAGGTTAGGTTAGGTAAGGTTAGGTTAGGTAAGGTTAGGTTAGGTTAGGTTAGGTTAGGTTAGGTTAGGTAAGGTTAGGTTAGGTTAGGTTAGGTTAGGTTAGGTTAGGTTAGGTTAGGTAAGGTTAGGTTAGGTTAGGTTAGGTTAGGTTAGGTTAGGTTAGGT